>CM056381.1:73238143-73505643 GCA_029718625.1 Synaphobranchus kaupii | reverse complement strand
TCAAAATGTAGTCAACATTTCCTTTGTAATTTCTTACAGTCATTGTCACCACTGTTCAAATGAACAAGGGAACAAGGCAATTTCTTCACGGCAGTCCAACAATGTAGTACACACTTAATTTATGCACACATTACATTGTCACCAAACCTTACTGACAACCAGAAATGGCAGCACAAACAAAACATAGAAACCACATCTGCTTGAGTCTAACCATGTAATTGCTGGCTTTGGTCATATGCATAACTGACAGTATGCATTGTCCAGGGAGGGAGGGTTTTTGTTGGCACGTTTTTATCGTGCAATAGCTACTATTGAGGTTGTTTGTGGCCTGCCTGCACTCGCTGTAAGATGTGCAGTCCTTCACAAGAATGGTTGTGGAGTCCAGCTGGTGGACTGCTGGCTCCATGCAGCAACGCCTCTCATACTTATTCCCTCTCCATCACCATAAATATGTATCTCCCAGCCTCTCGGTTATTCACCACAAGCTCAAACAGATACCCACTCCTTTCTTTCTCTGGATGGTGCGTATATACGTCAATCACTTTGGAGGCATTTAAACACAAACATTATTGAATGGAGGTTGTGCCCACTGCTATGCATGTACTGTATATAAGGTGGTCCCACGTGGCATATAGCATAGTTTCCCCTTAAAATACATTAAATAAAGGCCTTCTACTTCCCACTGATTCGTACTGAAGCAGATGTTACATAGCATGATAAATATTTTACAATACTGTCTCCTCATTGCCCAACAGGGCATGGAAGGTCATTCCATTTATAGTCTGGTAATATCCACCCGAGACCCGACAATTCATTGTTGTCCCCTGCAGGAGACATGAGTCTCTAGTTTTAATATGAAGAACCATATGTTTTCCATTACGCTGAAACCTACACCACGAGAAAATAAAATAAATAATATTCGAAAGATGTTTTCACATCCACAAAGATGTTGTCATCCAAAATACTTGTATCATGTTAAAACAATTAAACACTGGAACTTTCTTTCTACTGTGCTTCAGGAGGCTATTGGTTACCTTCACTAAAGTTATTGTCATGTGCTGCACAGCTACTTTTTTATTGGCTACTTGGCATCCTCTATGAAAATCTGCTGGTCCCAACAGCGCCCTACAAATATGTACTTGTGAGTGGTCTGAACTCGCAGCTGCGGAAAAAACGTAGGATTTCTCTATGATTTGTATACGATTGTTTCCAACTAGTAAAAAAATAATAATTCTGCTAGAAGCTGTACAGTTGAAATTCATGCAAAGCATTCGCCAAAAAGATACAAATAACTATTAAGAATCTCAAAATTCCAGAAAAGTGGATTTATTTTGAGAGTACACAAAAAAGTAAGAACACCTTTGCTCACCAGTTCGCTATGTCTCATATTTTACATGTACCTCATATGTGCCTCTAGCACTGATGAATAAACTTCCTGGTGCCAAAGCTTTACAGGAAAAGCAATGGAACATTCACATCAATCTTCATTTAAGATTTCCCCCAAAAAACCACTGCAACATGGACACTATAAGACAGAACTATTCACCTAGTGGCCCGGGGCCAACTATTTTACCGACCATAAACATACTCTTGGACCTTCGTCAAAGTACATCAAGTAAATGCTGGATTAAAATCAGCACAAATACCTTTCAAAATTATAATATGTTTTCAATTGCTATAGCTGAGAGCCAACACCAGATTAAATTATGATAACCATCTGAGAAGAAAAAGGTATTTTTCAGATGCATCAAAAATGCAGGGCTGCATTTGCAGTTTCCACTAGTGACAGAATACTATGTTATATATTAGGAAGGAATATACTTTATTTACACATATACAATACTTTTTATTCATACATTGTTCTTTACATATTATGTGGAAAGTTTCCCTTTAGCAAACATTCAGAAATAGAATATTGGTCCCCTGGAAAAGTAGTTTACTACTACTTTAGGATGTAAATGACTGTCCAGCCACACGATACTAATTCTAATGAAGATGAGATTTTAAGGTTGATAGTAGTTCAAAAAAACACAAAGTAACACACCTATTTTCTATTTATGTAAATCCCTTCAATTAACCTTTTTGGGATAATGGTAATCAAATTAAAAGATGTTGACTATTTTACAGTGATTGTAACAACTGGTAGCATAAGATTTTCCTTATGATTATTAATTGCACGACCTTGGTCTTTGAAGGTTAAAGGGGCTATATGTAACAAATTTACTGTACTAAATCATAAAATGACCATGATATTTCATCAGAGATTAAGGAAAGATGCTAAATCAAAATACTGGCTTCTCCGACAACAATGCTACAGCCAGTATATTCTCCTTTTAAATTTCCATTCCGGGTCAGAACGTCTGTATTTGTTTTGGCCTGTGTGATTCACTATTCTCCGAGTTGACTCCGAGTCCACTGCCCATTACGAACAACCAGATGTACTCCGGCACTCCGATAGCCAATTACGAATGCCTAAGCTAAGGTCAACATCGTTTCCATTTAGCTAAATAATAAATAATAAATAAATTGCAAACGTATACATTAGCTGATCAACTTACAGTGTAGGACTCGTCGTCGCTTGTCATTGTCAAAATAGAATAAGCTCGTCTCAAAATATTATGTTGCGCTCGGCTCGTCTTGCACTCGTGTTCGTTCAGTGTATCGACTCTCTCCAATATTGTGAATTTGGATTGCAGTACCCATTTTAAACGCTCGGTGTCAATGTTACATATAGCTCCTTTAAAGTACATCAAGTAAATGCTGGATTAAAATCAGCACAAATACCTTTCAAAATTATAATATGTTTTCAATTGCCATAGCTGAGAGCCAACACCAGATTAAATTATGATAACCATCTGGAAAATATTATCAAAATAGGTTCTCAGGAAAACAATATTTTCTCTAGTCTGTGGATTCATTTTGAGGCAGACTAGAAGATTACATGGTGTAGTGAACCAAGTACTGTTTTGCCAACAGAGAAGTCAAATGGTTCACATTACACAAAGTAGAGTTTCAAAACTGTCTTTCACCAAGAAAGGACAGTATTTCCAGAATATCACCAGTGAAGGGTTTGAAGGGAACATGTCATGCTTCTGCCCAAACAGGAAATGACATAATTAGGGTGGAGTAATGTAGTAGTTAATAAGACCCTGGACCTGTAACCATAAGGTTGCATGCTCAAATCCGAGGTGGAGTACTAAAGCTGTACCCATGACAAATGCACTGAAACATAAAACAACAAAATCCATAAAAGATTCATATGAATACATTAATATATATATTAATTATATATATATATATATAAAGCATATGTATGCATTGTTGTAGGAAAGGATCTCTGGTAAATGACTAAATAACAATCAATGATTCAAAACATCTGGCTGCCATGGTTTACCGACTACACCTGTTTATGAACGGGAAATATCAACCAGCATAAACCACACCCGCCACTTAACAGCTGAATGAATGAATTCACTTACTTGCTTATAGCAGTCCATCGAAAAACAAAGGACAAAGACGACATTGATTCCATGCTTTGGCAGTACGAAGCTCTATTTCTGTTGCTGCAGTGTGTCTCCGCAGGTATGGTTGTGGCCCAAAATGACTGCATAGAGTGTTTATGCCAGCTGCTCTTCACCACCTGCTAAAAAACATTTGTGATAACTGCATTATTCATCATTTCTCCAACCTTTAAAACCACCCATATTTTTATTCAAGTTGATTGTGTAGTTTTTTTTTTATTATTATTTTTTTTATAAAGAGCATCTGAATTATAAATTCATGCTTGCATATTTTAGAGTGCATCTATAATCTCTTTGGGTAGGCCTCCATCCATAATTATGTAGGCTACTGTCATTCAGAGAAAATCAAGTTTTACCTATACGGAACTGAAAGTGGACAGAATGGTATTTAGGCGGTGGTTCTCAAACTCGGTCCTGGGGGACCACTGTGTAGGCCTGTCCTGGTTTTTGTTTCAACTACAATCGCAATCTCAGGATTTTAAATTAACAAGCTGTTAATTTTGCTTATGTAGGTGCTTTTCATGTTTAGAGGGATTATTTACCCTCTTAAACCACATTATGTCAGAAATAGGTATGTGTGCCATCCATAATATAAGTCTAATGTTATTTCAATTGTGGTTGCAATGAAAACCAGCATACACAGGGGGGCTCCAGGAGCGAGTTTGGGAACCACTGATATAAGGCACTGTGTGACTGAAATGCAGTGTCCTTTACTTAAGATTTCTTAGCTTACATATCCTTACCATTGCTGCAAATAAACAGGTGTAGGCTATAAGAAACTAGTCCATAAGAAATTGCTTCCAAATCATTTTTCTCACCTGGGGACAGTTTAATTTACATCACACGATACAATGGGCTAGGCTATTTGAGAAGGTAGTCCTTAGTAACCGATTTACATTTAGCATTTCAAACGTTTTTGTTTCCTATCTTAATAGCTATTATGAAGCTATTATTAGCTATTACCTGAACTTGGTAATGCATACACCGTATTTTCTTGTAGGCTAATGTTTTCTCACCTGACCACGTGAAGCTGTGTGGACCAGTTGTTTAAAGTAGTTTCACAAGTTAACTATTCTATCGAAAATTCGCAAAAATTGGCTAACCTACATAAACAAATACCGGCATTTACTGACGGTCTCTTTCGTTTAAAACGATGGCTTGGAGTAGGCTATAAATAAATACATGTTGGCTAATTTTGTTTTGAATATATGGATAGTTTAACCTATATTTGGATTTTCTTCCGCTCTCGTCTGTTAGGCTACTTAATTGGCACCTTGTAAAATGAATCAGGCACAGTGAAGCATCCGTTTTGAGAGAGCAACAGATTACATGAAGTTAAATACTGCTCCCCTAGACAACGCTTTCTCAGTCTGTGCTCTGGCTCAGTAGAAACTGGACTTTCTGAAGAGCAGCTTCAACACATAACGGGGGAGCAAAAGCCGCTGTACGACATTGTGGTAGACTATTTGAGATATTAGACGTGGTAAAGGTAAGAATTTTCACTTCTGATATTTAGATGGTTGGTGTGCAGTAGTATAGGCTAATCTGTAGCCTATGTTATAGTAGCCCGTATGTCTTTAATTTGTGGTAATTCACCACGTCCCACGAGTAGGCTACGCTATGTCAATTTATAGGCAATGTGAATTTATTTAAAAACGTGTCATTTTTTATAAAGCTTTATATTAATCCCTGAGGTCGGAATATTTTATTCGATTTCGGAAACACTATTACTGTGCATTTTGAGGTTGTATGCTTGTAACTATGAAAAGTATGATATAACAATATGGCTTTTAATAGCCTACTATATTTCATATATCATCTACTGTACAATCACACGTTACTTTGGGGGAATATATGTGGAATATATTCATGATAATATGAAGGTATTAATTATGGCGTGTGTCTTTTTAATGAGTAGAGCTATTACACATACAAGCTTTTTTTCTGATCAAACGAGTTAAATACTGCATTATAAAGATTATCAATAAATAAGTTTATTGTTTATCAAATGTTTTTGCTCATAAAAATTTGAAAATTATGTAGTTTAATTGTAATACCATTGATCAGAGGGAAAACAAATCTTTAATTCAAAATAATTAAAATTTTGAAGACGTGTCAAAATTATTGGCATCCCTGTATTTAGGACTTTTTGAACCCTCCCTTTGCCAAGAGAACAGCACCGAGTCTTCTCCTGTAATGATTAATGAGTTTCGAGAAAACATAGCAAGGGATTTATGAGAAAGATGTGCTTTGTCTGATCTGTTTTGTAGTTGCTTCAATGCCCTTCCGGATACACTTGTTGTACGTCGCTTTGGGTAAAAGCGTCTGCCAAATTAATGTCATGTAAATGCAATGTAATGGATTTGAGACCATTCCTCCTTAGATAATCTCTCCAGGTCCTTCAGAGTCCTCAGTCTTTACCTTGCGTGTGGACTCTCCTCTTCAGCTTACTCCACAGGTTTTTAATGGGGGTTCAGTCAGGGGACTGGGATGGCCATTGAAAAACCTTGGGGGCTTTCCATCAGAGATCAATCACTTTCTGACCTGACCCTTTTAGATTTGAACACATTTTTTATACTAACCTACACTACATGGCCAGAAGTATATGGACACCTGCTCATCCAACATCTCGTTCCAAAATCATGGGCATTAATATGGAGTTGGTCTCCATTTGCTGCTATAACAGCCTCCACTCTGCTGGGAAGGCTTTCCACTAGATGCTGGAACATTGCTGTGTGGATTTGTTTCAATTTCAATACTTTTATTCCAAAACAAATAAATATGAAAATTAGGTGATTTTCTGTTTTTAAACCTTAATTAGCAAAAAAACATGTACACTCTGATATTCTTTTCATTTTTTATATGTTATATGGTAGACACGTCTTCATGTTTTCATGATGTGCCTGTTATCGGTTGAGCAACAGCAGGCTTCTGAGTATATGGTGGGTAGGTGAGTCTCAAAAATGAATGTTGCCTATGAGTTTCCTTTTTCACCTCAAACATTACTTCAGTTTTTCCATTAGTTTATCGTCACATGACTGAAAACCAGAATGTTAAAATGAAGTTACACAATAAGGAAGCCCAAGTCAGCAAAAATGTGTGTAGTGCAAAGCCATGTGAAGGTGTGACGATCTTTGCTTTTTATTTTGAAGCCACTGGTCAAGGGCTGATGATGCTTTGCTCATCTCATTTGGACTTAGACAGTATGTTCTGCCTGTTCCTGTGGACGGCTCCACTGATGTGAGCACATCGCCCAATGAGTTGATCGGGATGTCGAGGGAAAGATGTCCCTTTGGGTGCAAGAAGTAAATCTCTACCTGATGCTGCTTCAGATCAACAGACGTACCAAGCCACCAGTCTCTCGCACACTGAACTGTGACCTGGGCTGTGTCCGATTACGACCCCTGTTCCCTGTCCACTGTCCCCTGTCCACTCAGACCCCTGTCTACTATGAGCCCGGTCCCCTCACTTTGCAAGCAGTGTGCGAAAGAAATCCCGCAAAACTCTTTCCAAACTAGTGAGGAAGTAGTTCGTAATAGTTATTTTAATTTTTTTTTTTTTTATTGAGAATATCAATCAGTTAACATATGACGATTGTTGCCAAGTGTAGATTGTGAATGTAGATATACAGTTGCACTCTACCTCCAGATATGGAATAGATATGGATGGATCACTTTAAGGGTTTCTTCTCCTGACTCATTTTCCTAGAGAACTCTATGGGGAAAAAGTCAGGAGTGAAACTGTAATTAACAAAAATAAAAAAAGAGTAGATTGTAATATGAACCTATCTTGATATATGATATATGTACCAGAGATATGCATATACGCTCTACGTCTTTTATGTTTTTACTTCTAGGTTACTTACTGAAATTGTCGGATGAGTGCACCGTTCTGCAGACGAGTGTGCTCCTGAATTCCCTCATATTCCCTGGTATTTTAAGTGCCCCCATTTGTGAGGAAAAAGTCGCCCACTCAAAAGCTTTTTCACGAAGTGAAAATATGCGCCCTCAAAAGGGTGTAGGGGTCGTATTCAGACACAGTCATAGCCTTTCATTTCTTCAATGGTCAGGACATCGTCTTCACCTGTGATTGGTTCTTCTATTTGAGTTGTTGCATAGTTTACGCGTTTTTTGTAAATTAAGGTTTAAGGTCAAAAAATCACCTAATTTATATATTTATTTATTTTGGAATAAAAGTATTGAAATTGTGGATAACCTTGTTTGTAAGTTTTATACAGAACCATACTGTTTTGTTTATTTTTGAAGAAGATACAGTGAGCACCATAATTCATTGGACAGTGACACATTTTTTGTTATTTTGGTTTTGTACTCTAGTACTTTGAGTTTGAAAAGATACAATGACAATGAGGTTGAAGTTCAGACTGTTAGCTTTAATTTGAGGGTATTTTCATCCATATCGGATGAACTGTTAAAAAATTATAGAACCTTTAGTACATAGTCCCCCTCATTTTCGGGCATAAAAAAATATTGGACAGTTTAACATAATGTTGAATAAAGTAATAATTTTTAATATTTGGTCACATATCCTTTGCATGCCATGACTTCCTGATGTCTGTGACCCAACGCAACAATATCAAAAGACTTGATATCTTATTTTCTAGTTCTCCTACAAGCGATACTATAACCTCTCTGCATTTGAATGGATCTCTGTGGGAATTGGGGGGTGGGACTAGATTTAGCTGTAAATTATGCTGGAACAGCATGGAATACATGGTTGGCGAAATGGCTGTAAGTCATCAAGGGTCTGAGGTATCAAACAAGCCTCAAACCATCACTCTGCTGCCAGATATGCAGTAGATATGGATGGATCACTTTAAGGGTTGTTTCTCCTGACAAATTTTCCTATTGAACTCTATGGAAAAATAACTCAGGAGAAGAAACCCTTGAAGTTATCCGTCCATATCTACTGCATATCTGGCAGCAGAGTGATGGTTTGAGGCTAGAGTACAGAACCAAAATAACAAAAAATGTGTCACTGTCCAATGAATTATGGTGCTCACTGTATATGTGTCATTAGGTAGGGTGGGGGGTCCAATACGGGTCAACTTTGAGGGCTGCAGTCTCCTGAATGGTTAGTCATTCTGGTTAATCAAACCACATTCTAACATTCTCTCTTATAGGTTAACATGTATTAAAAAATTATTCAAATCTAAAAGGGTGAGGTCAGAAAGTGATTGATTTCTGAAGGAATGCCCCCTTTATTCTGTAGTCAGTGAGCCATTTTTGTGTCGATTTCTAGGTATGCTATGGATCAGTGTCCTGCTGGAAGATCCAAACACAACCCACTTTTAGCCTTTTGGCAGATGCCTCCAGATTTTCGTATAAAATCTCCTGGTATTTGATGTCCATTGAGTCCATGATACCATGTATCCTAACAAGGTTCCCAGGGCCTTTGGAGGGAAAACAGCCCCACAACATCACAGATCCACAACCATACTTGGGGATAATGCTATTTTATGCAAAACTATGGCTCTTATTATGCCAAACCAACTTTATTTTTATTTTTTGCCAAAAAGCTACATTGTTGTCTCGTCTGACCCTAGCACCCGGTTCCAATCTAAATTCCGGTAACATTTAACAAACTACAGGCGCTTACGTTTGTGGTATGATGGCTGCAGATGCTTTCTTCTGGCAAGCCTTCTAAACAGCTTGTTGGCATAGAGGCAGTGTCTAATTGTACTTTTGGAGACTTGGTGACCCCAGGATGCAACCAGCTACTGCAATTCTCCAACTGTGATCCTTGGACAAATGTTTGCCTCTCGAACCATCCTCCTGTGTGTGGGGGCAAATTACACTTGCATCTTCTTAAAGCCAGGTTCATCACAGCTACAGTTGCTTTAAATTTCTTAATTATTGCCCTAACGGTGGAATTAGGTTGTTACAGACATTAAGTTATTTTTCTATAGCCATTGTCTGATTTATGAAGGTCAACAACCTTTTGTCTCATTTATTTTTTATGTTCTCTGATCATCCCCATGTTGATGGATGACTCGGGGTTTTGGCCTGTGTGTCACCTTATATGTATGTATACCCCAGTGAAACAGGAAGTGAAACCGGAAATGACCACATAATAGCTCCTAATGACTCCTAATGAATGAATAGACTCAGATGTGCTTAAAATAGTAAAATATGAATGGGAATATACTTCAATTAGGTTTTGTTTGTAGCTATTTTTAGCATTGCAAATGAATGTTTTTTTTGTTGAGAAAATAGTAAAGAATAGTTTTAAAAAAATAATAATTTAACTTAAATGAAAGATTAGATGTTTCTTATATAGTGAGTGTAAGGTCATGCTGATAAATGACAAAGACATATTTTATGGCCTTTTTTGCTCATATTTTCCAGGGTTGCCAATAATTTTGGTGGGCACTGTAGAGACACATTTCTCCACCAGAAATGCAGTCGCTGTTATACTGATTGGCCTGTAGGATGTATTCAGTCATTTGTAAAGAGGGGGAGTGGACACGCTTAATTTGGAGTGGACAAGTTTAATCTGCAGTGCCTCTTGCGTGGGCGCATGTAGCGCAGCGACTGGAGAAGCGAGGGTAATAAAGGGAAGATAAGGAATGGCAGCGAAGTCAAGTTTTGTTCCCATCAGAATGCAAAAACACGTTGCCATAGTAGCCATGCGTATCAGGTTATTAGAAGCCAACTGCTGAAACAGGAATGTAACTCTGTAACTCTCCGTCCCATTGCAGGCTGACGCTGACCGCTTTTCCTGGTCATGTCCAGAAATGGGACAGCCATGGAGGGATGCCAGGCTGCCAGCTCCTCCAACAGCACGTCCGGCCAAATGCAGCTGTCCGTCGTGGTCTCCATCATCACCATGAGTGTGGGCATGCTGTCCAACACGCTGGCCCTCTTCATCCTGGTGAAGACCTACCGCCGTTTCCGCCTGAGGACCAGAGCCTCCTTCTTGCTCTTCGCCAGCGGCCTTGTGACGACCAACTTCCTGGGACACCTCATCAATGGCTCCCTGGTGTTGTACGTCTACAGCGCCGACGTGGACTGGAAGGCCCTGGAGGGCCGCCGTGTCCTGTGCGACTTCTTCGGGGCCTCCATGGTGTTCTTCGGCCTCAGCCCCCTGCTCCTGGGGAGCGCCATGGCGGCGGAGCGCTGCTTCGGCGTCACCCGGCCCCTCTTCCACTCGGCCGCGCTCACCTCCCGCCACACCAAGAAGCTGGTGGGCCTCGTGTGGCTCCTCGCCGCCGTCATCGCCCTGCTGCCCATCCTCACCCACCGGTCCTACCACATGCAGGGCTCACGGAGCTGGTGCTTCTACCGCCAGGATGTGGCGCAGCACTGGCTGGACGTAGTCCTCCCCCTGGTCTTCTCCAGCGTGGGCCTGCTCTCGCTCTCCGTCTCCATCCTGTGCAACGCGGTGACCGGGGTCACGCTGCTGCGCTCCAAGCTCCGCTGCAAGAAGCACTGCAAGCGCACCTCCCAGCACCTGGAGATGATCTGTCAACTCCTGGCCATAATGCTGGTGTCCTGCATCTGCTGGGCCCCATTCCTGGTAAGGGACCTTTATTCCCCAAGGCCCGCTAACCCTAATCTCCGGTACACGAAGGCGGCGTCATATTTCGCCTCAGACAAATTAGGATTTGCTTCTTTCCTCGGGAGCAGTTTGGTCATTATGTTTTGACGTGGGTCGATAAGTCAGCAGATTTCGAAATTCAATGCATACCTTCAATCCCCGATTTCCCCTGAGGGAGAGAAAAGTTGTTTTAGCTGTCATGAGATAAAAGTGCTGTACTTACAATGCTTGAGGGAGTTATTGCAGGATTTTTACTTTTTATCACCACAGCTGAATTTGCTTTATGTGAATAGAGGGGAATAGCAATCAGGCTCCCCATTCTTGAAGTGCATACTTCTCACACACTGGGGCGGGCTACAAGGCAATGCATACTTCTCACACACTGGGGCTACAAGGCAATTTGTGAAACATAGAGATGTCTATTGGGGAGCCACATGTTGTTATTCCAGCACCTGTCTGAGTGGTTTAATTTGAGCCATTGAATAGATAGAATTTTGAATCATTGTTGTATCAGATGGCTCTGGCTGCGTTCTAATACTCGAAAAATGCATGCTCCTTTCCTCCACTACCACCTCCTCTCCTCCGTGCCCCGAAAACTGATCTTTCTGTTTTAATCTAATGTTGCAGGTTTGGCTACATATTACTTACAAATGGAAATAGTTACAAATTGATTAATGTCTCGAAGCAAACCGCAATGTCAAGTACATTGTATACTGTACGTGCAACTACTTGTACTCAAAACGTTCAGGCAGTTTTGCGGGTAGGAGAGGAGTGGTAGTGGGGAAAGGAGGAAAGGAGGTGGGGAGTGAAGAATATTGGGACGCAGCCTCTGTGTCAGATGTTGGTGGAAAGATTACCTCTAAAACACTTAGGATCACAGAAGCCATTTTCTCATTATTATTATTATTATTGTTATTATAATTACTAATAATAATAATTTCTATATTGATGCCAAATTTCCTTCCTAAATAATCGCTTTACTTAAAACTGGCTTCATACAGTCCTTAACAATATATTATTAATTAATGTAATACATTTTCTAATTTTGATTTTTAAAGTAAATTAAGTATAATTTAAACTATACATTTTTTAATGGGTTCTGGCTGCCAATTTACTACGTTTACCTGTTTCTTGAACCATTCAGTGGTTCTCATAATGCAGTTCAGCCCTTTAGGTACAAGGCCAACTGTGAAGGCACAGGTTTTTTTTACAGTCTGAATTTCAGTGAGTAAGTTACTCCATGAAATCAGAGTTAATGGCCATTTCCATGGAGCTCCATTTTACATGACCCCACTTTCCATCAAATGTCATCTCACATACATTAAAAGGTCAAACCTTTTTTGCAGCTTTTCTTCACTATTTTCGACAGATGTATGCATGCCATAACATTCTCCTTCCTAACATGGACATGTTTAATGACTAAATATGTTAGGTTTCAAGAAAGGATAAAAAGAGCTCATTTAAAAATTCAATTCAATTCAATTCAATTCAATTCAATTCATTTTATTTGTATAGCGCTTTTTACAGAGAACTGTCACAAAGACGCTGCACAGGGAAACAGAAGGAAAATTGAGCAAAAAACCAGGCCTTAGCCCCCAACCAGCAAAATGAGGTCAAAAACTCCCCGGTAGGGGAGGAAAAAACACTGAACAGTGGCGAGAAAAAACTTGTTGAACAGTCTGCAAGGTTAAAGAAATGTCAGTGGGAATCAGCAGACTTCAATTTCTACAATTGGCACATTTAAGGTAACATTTCTTGTCAACTACACAAAATGTTTTACTTCTTTTAGAACTGAAATAAAATATTAACGATGTGCAAGTATGAAAAAGTTCCTGTGTGTCATTTGAAGGCTAAAATGCTTTGAATGAGGATTGAATCAATCTTTGGCTTTTCTCAGTACTTGGGCTCTGACGGGCTTTGACATTTGAAAAGTTTCCCATTAACTCATTTATTTCCATCAAGTTGCTGGACTAATGTAATCTCTTGAAATTAATTACAGCTGTACTGATCGGTCCGCCCTCGGCTCTGAAAAGAGAGAAAGTCAGTTACGCATTGTCCTGTCATGAGGTTGAACGATGATTTGATATTCATGGAAAAAGGAAGGTCAAGTTTGACACGCAATTTCAGAGAGCTCAAATTTGTATTTTGGCTTCAGCTGACCATTCATAGTAAATTAAGCCGAAGACAAAGAAAAGTGCCAATGGCATATTGGGTTCTTGTTCACATTATTACAGACATCAGCTTGAAATGACACCAAAATGCATCGATGCACAGTGCCAAGCACTCACAAATGGAAACGATCATAAACGCAGTAAATTATTGCACGCTGAACAGTACTGCTAACAGTTTAAATGCTAGATTTATGTGCTCTGTGTTCTCGTTGTGAAATACGCTTTCTTTTCACAATGAGAAAATTACTTTCCCGTGCCTTTTAGTGTCCCAGGCCTTCTCATGTCACACACTTTTCACGGTGTCCAATAGGCATATGCCTGTATACTGTCGTCATCGCTGTTATTTACCTTCTATTGTTGTATTTGTTGCTCCTGCGACACAGATATAATATAGTGTGCCATATTGTCCCTGTATATTTTTCTTTATACATACTTCACAAGTATATTAAAAATAACTTTGTTTAAATATATAATATTACACATGAAATATAATACATTACAGGCATTTGGCAGATGCTCCTATCCAGAATGACTTACGCAACTTTTTAGCGTTTTTTTTTTTTTTTTTTTACATAGTAAAAATTCATACATTCATACAGCTGGATATATACTGAAGCTATGCATATACAGATCCTTTCCAAAAAATTAGAATATCATGGAAAAGTTTTTTTTTTTTCCATAATTCCATTCAAAAAGTGAAACTTTCATAGATTATAGATTCATTACACACAAAGTGAAATATTTCTAGCCTTTATTTGTTTAATTTTTCATAATTTTGGCTTACAGCTCCAGAAAACCCCCAAAACAGTATTTCAAGAAATTAGAATAGTGTGTCGAAAATCAGCATTTACTTCAGTTATTTCAGAGAATGAGTGGAGTGGCTTGACTCGAGGAATCCGACAGTTGTAGCCCATGTCCCGGATACGTCTGTACGTGATGGTTTTTGAAGCACTGACTCCAGCCTCAGTCCACTCCCTCTGCATCTCCGCCAAATTTTGGAATCGTCTTTGCTTGACAATACGCTGAAGCCTACGGTCATCTATTTTGCTTGTGCACCTTCTCCTGCCACATTTTTCCCTTCCACTAAACTTTCTATTGATATGCTTGGACACTGCACTCTGTGAACAGCCAGCCTCCTTAGCGATGACCTTTTGTGGCTTACCCATCTTCTGGAGGGTGTCAATGATGGTCTTCTGGCCAATTTTCAAGTCTGTAGTCTTCCCCATACTGAACCAAACTGAGATAAACTTTGCAGGTGTTTTGAGTAAATTAGATGATAGTGTGACGCTCAGTCTAAAACATTCATTCTCTGAAATAACCAAAGTAAATGCTGATTTTTCGACACACTATTCTAATTTCTTGAAATACTGTTTTGGGGGTTTTCTGGAGCTGTAAGCCAAAATTATGAAAAATTAAACAAATAAAGGCTAGAAATATTTCATTTTGTGTGTAATGAATCTATAATCTATGAAAGTTTCACTTTTTGAATGGAATTATGGAAAAAAAACAACTTTTCCATGATATTCAAATTTTTTGGAAAGGATCTGTATATATATATATACCTTGCTCAAGGGTACAACGAGTGTCCTACCTGGGAATCAAATCAGCAACCTTTAGGTTACAAGCCATTACCTAACCGTTATACTACACTGCTGCCAGTGCCCCATATATAGAACGTGCATATATAATGTTATGATATATGTTAAAACAAAATTATTCAGACATTACAAAGCCCTCTTCATATATTCAATATTCTTTTTTTATTTGTATCAGATTTTTTCCTTTTCTCCCAATTGAAGCCTATGCTATTCAATTACCCCTGTGTTGCAACCGCTAGAGAATCACCGCTACACTACCCCGTCGGCCGGTAGTAGGAAGGAGGGTTTCCACGTCCTCTTCTGGGCGCGACTCCTCGAGCTTCTGACCGTGATTCCAACTCGCCCAGGGCCGTTCTGTGCACAACAATTCGAGGCGCCGGCTATGCTCGGATCTAGCAGGACTGGGGATCGAACCCCCGATCCTCGGGGCGCAAACGCACAGACAGAAAATGTCTGCGCCTTTGACCGCTGCACCACCGTGGTGCCCTTATACATTCAATATTCCGCATTTTTTTAAACACATGGCTTCTTTGAATTTAATTTTTTTTATTGCAGTTGTCTTGGAAAAACCGTCATTCAGACAGTCTACTGCTACTTCTGCAGGTGTACTGCTGGTACTACCCACTTGGGTTGTGGGAAAGACAGGCACTTACTTTGTGTAATGGCATGTAGTGAGCACAGCGCCCTCTCTGGTCACTCTCCATAGGTCACGGTCACCATCCAGACCACTCAGGTCCAGGGCCACAGGAGCTACGGGACGATGCTGGTGGCGGTGCGCATGGCCACCTGGAACCAGATTCTGGACCCGTGGGTCTACATTCTCCTGAGGAGGGCGGTCTTGAAGAAGCTCTTCCTGGTCACCCGCGGGTGTTGCGGACTGGTGTCCCTTCACAGGTGGAACTGCAACACCCTGAAGGGGTCCATGCGCCCCAGCAACTTCGCCCACAGCGGGGCCTATTGTGGACACCTGGAGGTGGGCGCCCTGCCTATGACTCCTATCAAGCCCGTGCCGTGCACCTGAGCTTGGGCAGAGCAAAAATCCAGCCCCAGGCTTGCCTGCAGAGCAAGCGAAGGCCTGTTACGGAAAGTGCCAAGCTTAATATAGAGCGGGGGAAGGAAGAAGACGGGAAACGGTCTTTAATATTGTTTACACTCATTCTACACTGTGATGTACATCTGATGGAATGTGAGATTTTCCATGGGAATGCAGCTGGTATGCTGTGTGGGGGATACTATACTGACTGAACCCTTCCTCCCTGGGTAATGCTATAGTCCACTGTGCATCACCTCTTACGACTTCTGGCCACAGACTGGCACAGTCAGGATGCCATTCCAGACTATGGGACATGTTACGATTGGGTATAGGACACTTGCAGGCTAAAGAGATATGCTCTCTTTTAATTGGTAAAATCCAGATTCAGAAACTAAAACTTGACCCCAGTATTTTGTTCCAATCACCTGGCTTTACTAATTAGCACAATTCTTCAGTCAGGAGGTGGAACTAACTGGTGAAAGCAGCTGGCTGAGTTAATGGGTGGAAAAACACATGGCAGGACTTTTACTTTCAGGCCCCTGGATTTTATACCTCTGGCAATGAGTTATAGCCTCACAGGAGGCCTACGTGTTGAGAAACAGCTTTATCATTTTCAATGTTAATGATGTAAATGTTGTAGCTAGTGCCATTTGTGAATGAAGCTGACTTGTAAATTCATATTAAGACATTTTTGGGCAATCCTGCTCTTAAATAAGCTACAAAATCTTCTCATTTAAAAAGCGCTGCATGACAAATCACACCTCAGTACAAGGAACCGATTTGTTCACGTCCGTACAAATGTAGCTTTGAATGTGTTGTGGGTGTACTTGTCAGTATTGTTAACTGTTAGGCTTATTCAATATCTGAAATGTGCGACGGACGTTAAGTGTTCATGTATGCCCTGTGTATAGATTTATGTGACATTGCTGGGTGTGTGTCAAATTAAGATGCTATTGAATATTTTAAATGGATGGATTAAAAACTCTAATAAAGTCATATGGAGGAGTAAATACAATTTGGTTTTTAGAAGTGAGTCTCACAAACACATGCCATTTCTCCAAAACAATCCTTATCAGATTAATGACAGCATGCAGTCTGGAAGAGGGCTAAAATTAGTACATTCTTGGCAGTCTGTAAAATGAGTAAATGGTACTATGTACTTTGTCCCAATAGGGGCAGGGTGAGTAGTAGTTTCCTTGGGTTACTGCTGTATTCTCCAAACACCAGACACCCGCAGGCTACCGGTTCTCATTGATATGCCACTCGCGGGATTGGAACTGGCTCCCTCGATCTGTGGTACTGTGTCGTGTAGAGTGTAGAGTAATTGCTGGCTGTGTGTGAGTGAGTGAATGAATGAATAAATGAATGAATGGATTAAATGGGTGCATGCGTTTCAGCTGGGCTGTGTACGAATCAGAGCCCTACCCACTGCATCCTGTGTACAAGCATACTGTGTACTGACATGCAGTATCCAAAAAAAAAAAAAAAAAAACTCTATAGTCCATGCTATTATCAGCAAAAACCCATAAATAAGTATATCACCCAGGGATTTTAAGTACACTATATTTACAGAACATTTTGCCTACACATCCAGTGTACTCAATGAGCATACTCAATAGTAGAGAAGGGTGTTGATTTGGACACAGACCAGCAGTGGTCCTTGTGCAGACTAGAAACACAAAACTAATTTTCAATTTGGTAAGAAAAAAAAAAGGGAACGTTTCATTTTTATTTTTTAAAGCCTAGAAACGTAAAAGGTCATTTGAAATTATTTATGTGCATTTCAGTTATGCCACCCCCAGTTTGATACAGGATCTAAAAAACAATTTAAAAGCAAAACATGTACAGAACAACTCCTGAGGTCATATGTTGTGTTGAAAACTTTATTGAATACTTGGCCAAGTAAATATACATATAAAATACGACATGGCATGGCAATGACACCATTCATTGCAAAGGCTATTCCTCACATTCAAAAAGGTTACTTTATGCAATTCAGGTATAAATCACAGACTGATTCTCATCTCACTTTTTACAAAACAAAAAGGATTTTTAAGTCTTTTTTTTTTTTACATTTTGAGATTCTATATCTCAATGGCAAACTTCCCAGGAAGTGACAAGAGTCAAGGGTTTATCAAATATTACAATGTGGTAATATATAAAGCCCTCATAAAGTCGTCTGATTGAGCTGTAACCACACATCTTATGTAGTCACAGTGAGGGTATGAGTGAAACGGCCCCGTTAGAATGGCTTAAGCTACTGCTACAGAAGCATTTAGAGGAGAGCATGGAAGCACACAAACTCAGTTTACTGAATGTAACACTATGTCCTTATAGTCAGAACATAGTGTAGTGCTCTTTCTCTTGCAGTGCCCTTGTTAAATATGGCGGTGGGTAAAGATGTTTTAACTTCAACTTTGTGGATGCAGTTTGACCAAAAATTTTGTAAAAGGATGAATGTTAAGCTCAGTGAGGAAACCAAGAACAAGACCAATGAAAGTACGACGACAAATAAGACTTTAAAGTGAACGAAAAGCTATTTTCCAGTGTAAAAACTGCACTTCGCCCCGTGCTGATTGGAGGGTGTGCTTGGGCGCCCTCAGATGCTCTGCGGCTCCCATGCAGTTTCAAACAACGACAATTCTTTCCGCAATGATCCGGACGGTTGATTTAATGAAGGTTCATTCGTTATCAGACCTGGGTTCAAATAATATTTGGTTTTGGATTCAAATCCTTTTTCTGTGCTCTACTGATCTTGCCTGGTGCATTTCAGCCTGCTAGGACGAGCAGATGAGCAGGGTTTGCTCTTTTGGGATTATTTAATTTGTTCCCATACACCAGACAAGCTTAGTCAAATACTAAACTTGAACCCAGGTCTATTAGTTTGTCTTGCTTTTAAGGCGGTCTACGGCACCAAAGCGGACAGAGAATCAACTGAAAACCAGAGGAGTGAAGACACAGGCTGCAGCCAGTGCTGGAGTTTGAGGAGGTGTCGTGGGCCTGAGGGTGAATGGGTGAAATGGGGTTTGCCTTGCGTCCCGTCGTCCTGCGGTCCCTGGACCCTGGCCGAAAAAGGCAGCGTGCCCACATCCACCTTCTCGCTCATCTCACAGCTCGTCGCCCACGTGCGCCTTCCGGAAGGCGTCGCCGGTGAGCATCTCCTGGGCCACCTTCATGCCAGTGACCACTGTAGAGAGCAGGCAGGGCAGTTAAGATCAATGCATACTGCAGCGGAATCAGATACCGATCCTGAATAAGCTTCCGTCTCCTCCATCTGGTGTAGAGGGGAGAAAGTACCCAAAGTATGCTGCACTGAGCATGTTTTTATTTTTTTATTTTTAAAGTGTTACTGCTGCCACCTATTGGATTATTGTAGGTACCACACTATTACATTTCATCATTCCTAATTCCCAAACATTGTTCTTTTGAAAGGCCAAAAATGGCTAACTATGAGTTGAGATTAACCTTAACTACAGCGCCTGATAAAAAAGCATGCTTACCTTGGTCTGCATTGCTGTAGAAATACTTGTAATTGGGGTTCCCAGCCTTATTGGTGATCTCAGGGTGGACTTGTCCACTGGGATCTGATAATAAATTAACAGAAAATCTTGAAACACAATAACAGGACTAAAGCCCTTCTAGCAATTGCACTAAATGCACATTAAAAGCGGAGTAAAAAAAAAATAAAAAAATCACATTTCAAAAATGTAATTCCCTCCCTCACACAAAATCAGTTTATAGGAGAGTAAATCGTTTTGTTATCGATTTCACTAAAGTTTGTATTTCCATTATACAGGGCATGTGCATCTATGGGAAAAGGAGAGTTTAACACAAAAACCAAGAGACAATCAACTAACATCATCATCACTAACAACATTTCACGTTTAAAATCAATTGCCCTCAGGATTTTCCAAGGACCCGAGGAACCAGACTCCCGTCTGCACAAATTAATGAACAAATTCCTCAACGGCCAGCATACCGAAAACCTTTGAAATAATGCCAAGTGATGTTCAGAGCGAACAGACCAATACAAGTGTCATCCTCCTGTTAGCGTACTTCAATTTACTTACCAAGGAAAATGATTCTAGGGATGTACCCTCCGTCTGGACTAAATGAATCATCTTTCGGTTCCTCCTCATCCTGTGGACATAGTTTTCCCGTCAGGCTGAATATTTTACATTCAACCTCCCCAGCTCTTAACACCAGGCTGTGAGTCAGTTAGATGAATTATATACACAAAACTGCCGAGATCACAATCTACTGATGTGACTCCAACTCTATCAGAACGTTTTAATTGAAATGGCACTGAAGTTTAAAACCTCTCCTTTTTCCCCTTGGCAAAAGGAGAGTGGGCATCCTCACCTCCAGATTGACCATAATAAAGTTGTGAGCCAGCTCTGAAATCTCCTTCGAATCTGCAAACTTTGGCTTCAAGGCTTTTGGAAAAATGAATATTAATAACAGGTCATTTACAAACAAGGGCAGGCCAAATGAGTGAAACCATAAGCTAAGCACCACTGTTAATCAACCGTCCATACAGACAGAGATAAAGGCCTTTCTTTTGGAGTCTCAGTCAGTGAACGGCAATCGCCATGAGCTCTGGGCAATACAGCCTAGATATTGCTTTTTTTTTGTTTTTACCAATTTCAAATGCCAAATTGCACTTTGAGGCCAAGCTCACTGTTGCAATGCCCTCTGGAAATTAGGGAAGGGCAGACAAGTATGCAGTCTCTTTTGAAGCATGTGCTGCCAACTGGCGCTTATTTTCACTCCACACCCCACCAGCTGTTACGCAGATTGCTGTTGCCCGATAGGCCACAGGGGGGCAGTAGTACGGAAGAACGCGAGGACATTCTCACAGCCGGAAACTCCACCACCCTGGCCAAAGCTCCAGCTAATACTGGACAGCTTTACTGTTCTGCGGGGCTGTCACTCAGCCACAGTTGTTCAGGATTTCATATCAAACCACGGAACACGTGACACACCGAGGCCCGCCGGTTCAGTTGGAGGAGCCGATCAGCAGCCCCTAAACATGATTATTGAGCTCGGGATTTGGCCGTTCATTGCGTTTGCCCCCCCCCAAAATAAATGCTAATTTGGCAGACGAGTCAGAGAGGGAGAGGTTACAGCCACCTTTGCAGGCTCCACACCAGGTCTTGTGGATGATGACCATCAGCGGCAGGCCACTAGACAAGAATAAAATGACCGGCAGTCAACAGCAGAGAAAACGTACGATAAAAGACTTAGAAGTATATGAACCAGCACCAGAGTGAATATATCTTGCCATGACAGTCAAGGACACAAGATCTTTCTTCCTGCCCTGATTTCACAACACTGCTTACGTTGAATTCCTAAATCCATCCATCCATCAATCAATTTATGGGTAGAAAAGGTGAACTCTATACAGATATAAACCAAGTGTATTTGGGAGCTATCCAATTATGCTTTCTTTATGGGATCTCATGTCCCATCATTTGTGGTCATGTAGGAAGCTTGGATACCTGGCCTCTGCCTCCTTTTTCCCATCATCCAGGCTCCTCCAGTGGATGTGATCTCCGAATCCTGAAAAGGAAGCACATGAGCACAGTCTTAATGCTAACAGGAAGCACATGAGCACAGTCTTAATGCTAAAGGAAGCACATGAGCACAGTCTTAATGCTAAAGGAAGCACATGAGCACAGTCTTAATGCTAAAGGAAGCACATGAGCACAGTCTTAATGCTAAAGGAAGCACATGAGCACAGTCTTAATGCTAACAGGAAGTAACAATGCGATAACTTCAATACGCCCGTTATCTTTAGACCGTTCTTATACCACTCTTGTTCACCGCAGCACTTCCGCTTACATTATATTTAGAGCACTTTATTCATTTGTCAACAATCTAAACTCCTTTTGCTTCCATTGTCGTATTGACTGCAAAATGTGACCATTGTACAGCACAGAATAGTGCTGAGTATTATGTTTAGTAGTTATGCCCTTAATATCTCATTTCACAAGACATCCTTGTGTAGTGGCTCAGACTGTGTTCTGACTTGCATTGGCTGATATAGACATCTTGCATATTTAAACTTCCTTCCATATCTGTCCTCCATTATTAAGACCTGCCTAGCCTTCTCTTGGCTAAGACTGTTACCCCACTCCATAAGAAACCTAGCGTAGACCCATCTGATGTCAGGAACTATCATCCTGTATCTCTCCTGTCTAAAACTGTAGAATGAGCTATGCTTAACCAATTAGAAGCTTTTCTTCATGAGAACGACCTGCCCGACCTGTCACTCTGGACAACGTGAAGTTGTGAACAATGGTCTAACTCGGGGCTACACAAAAATGTTCTCCGCACAATATGAATCATCATGTTCCAGTATTGTTAATGGGCTTAGACAAGGTGGATAGTGGAACCCATTTAGATGCGGAATAAAGAACAAGAGTGGGTGTGCCTTCACCACACCCCTCTCTATGCTCAAACAGGGTTGTATCATTTTGCACCGAATAATAGTAATCAATAGCCTATTTAGATCTAACCGTTACCTAGAAAACTTGCTGCTTTGTTATTCCTGCAATTGTCATTTTGCCAGTAGCTGTACCGTGCTGCAGAATTTCGATGTCAACCCTGAAGCTAAGCAGACTTGGGCTCAGTTCAAATGCTGGACAAATTTCTGCAGAACTGGCTCTCTAAAACTGACCACCTAAGCACCCTCATATCAGACTCACTGTAAAATCTCTTGCATTCCCTACACAATCTGATTCGTAAGTGCAAGTAAGATCCAGTTCCCAGTTGAACCAAGTTACCCGATTACAGGTAAAATAAGAAATGAATTGTATGAACTTAAAGACTACACGCAAACTTAGCCCAAGTCCAGACAAAGACCAGTTTAGTCAAAGGCTTGCTGAAACAAGCTAGAAGGCGAGAGCGAAATAAGAGAACAATGTGTAGTTATCCATCTAGCAGCAGAATCAGCAATGTCAAAAGCACGAAGATTTCATTATCAAGCTAGCACCGATGTTTCCGAATATGAATAATTAGCTAAGAGACTGATAATTATTCAAAATGCACATAGCCATTTTAAACCAAAAATAATGTTACACCGTTATCAATGTTCACTGGACAAATCAAAATAAATATGAGACTGGAATCCGAAAATGTATTGAATATAATTTATGAGCAAACTAGCTAGCAACAAATCATAACCTAGATTTTTAACAAGGAGATACAACGCTCGCTTCCCGTCTGTCTATACATGAATGTGTCTTACCTTTTCCACTCACCTCCGCAGCAGCTACCCCAAATGAAATAACAAAAAGAAGGATGAAACAAGAAAACAAAGCTAAACGAAGAAATGGTGTTCGCGTCTCCATTGTGAGTTCCAGCGGAGGGCAAGATACACTCACAGCTCTCACATCCGGTTAGATGTTCCAAAACGGAAGTGACGAATTTGGTGGGATCATAACTTTCTTTCTTTTTTCCCCCAGTCATAACTGGTGGATACAATGTAGAGAGATGCGTATCAATATTTCAGAGTTTAGAATGATATGATCCTGTCTGCAGATGGTAGGCCATCTAGACTCTAAATGACTAGTAGGCTATCCTTGATTCCTTGTATAGTTTTGAGACATCAAAGTAAGCGTTTTCTAATGTCCTGAAGAAGAATTTTCTAAATATCAGTGTATTGTATTGTGTCCGTGTGAATTAAACATGTTTAAAAGGGTCGTTGCAGGTGTTTCATGTGTGGTAAAGCAAAAAAACACAACAAAGAGCATTTCCATGTAAATTCATTTTTAATGTCAGAGCTGTATACACAAACCATTTTCAACGGCTACCGCGACCTTGTACTAGGCTACTTTGATCTATTGTATGACTACAGTCATAATAATTTTTGACTACTAAATCAAAGTGGAAATGTACGCTTTACATTGTACACATCATATTATTAGGGCATATTATCATGACATCCATGTTTTGTTTGGTCCACCACAGAATAGAATGTATATCAATTTAGTGCACCATCTGATTTGTAGAGTGCAGCAATTGTACGCGCGCTAGATATGTCACCGGCTGGGAGGATACTGCGACGTAACCTCGTTTTAAAATAATACTTGAATGCATTGTCATATTATATATTATATTATATGCCAAATGAAAAATGCATCTGCTAATCTATATGAAAACACATGCAAAAACCAGCCAAATGATGCTTTACGCATGTCTAGAATTGGTGTTGTGGACAGAGGTGTATGTGATGAATAGTCAACGGATTGTATTGTTATTGGCCCCCCACATCTTACGTCAGATATAAGAACCAATGAGCGCTGACTGCGCTAAATGTACGATGTCTACAAGTTTAACTGAGGTTTCATAGTCACATGGTCCACAATACAAGTTCTTCCTCAGATCCGCCATCTTTCCTCGCCGCGTGTTGCTGCTTTGGGTTGAGCGGTCTGGTGAAAGAAAACTCGACTGTCTTCTGTTTGCAGGTAAAACAGGAATGGCATGTGAACACACATAGAATGAGTAAGAGCTAAGTGAAATAACTCTTTATTTTAGGTCGTTTATTTTGTAAAGCTTTTTGATCTCGCAAGTTTTTATTTTGTTGGCTGACACTGCTATTTGATCAGAAAAAATGTTTTATTCTAGATAGCTATTAGCTAGTTGGCTAGCTGTATTGTTGTTTGTAGGTAAGAAGGCAGTGATTGGGTCTTATGTTACATGTAATGAATTGCATGCAATTAAATGAAATAACGGTTTTAAAAGCGTAGTGGTTGCACTATCAGAATTGTCATTCTGAAATGGTTATAGCTAGAAAGCTGTCGGTAGCTAACATTGCCAGCTGTGTGTGCGACATTTTGGTTTAACTATCTTGCTCTCTGGCCTGATTACCAGTGAGCGATTTCTTTTATTTTAACACATAGAATTTGTGTAGGTATTCAGCTAATGTTTGTGCTTTATAGCTGGCAACGTTACAGTGAGCAAGGCGTGATTATTTGAATATCAAAGCTAGCAAACCTGCTTGGCACGTTTGATTTCACTAGCCTCTGTTAATCGTAAATTGAAGCTGCCTGGAGAATGATATTTTCCTTTCTCAATTGGTTTCTTCCGCAAACTTACGGCCATGCGTTACTGACGGGATCTGTCAAACCGTTATTTTCTAATCACTTGAACTTTGGGATCTCCAAGATGCTGCTGTCTGGGGAAACGGTAGCACATCCTATATGACATTTACAACAGGGTAGTCAAAATTGTAACCATACAGTACATAGTGAGAATTATGCATTTACTATACAGTAGCAACTGTTATTTTTTCACTTCCTTAAATGTTGCACTGCAGTGGATGGCTTGTTACATTGTCAGGATTGGACTCAAAGGAGTAGGTTGCAACAAAGTAGCCTGCATGTTTGTGTTCAAGCCACTGCTTTTGGCTTGAAAAATGTCGTCATTCGTTTCTAATCCAGATGTCATGTTTACTTTTCCTTTTTAAAGATAAAATGAATCAAGAGAAATTAGCAAAACTCCAGGCCCAGGTCCGAATAGGTGGAAAGGTATGACGTGCATGGTCTACTTTTGTCTTTTCCCCAAAGCAGAATCCAAATAAATTTAGCAAACATTGCCATCCAGTTGTAATATAAACAATTAACCATAGAGTATATGACATTAAGTACTGTGAAATGCTATTTCAGTATCATATTTATACCTTTCGGGATCCTTGTTGAAGTGACATGTACCATTCATAAAAAAATGTTTTTGCCTTCCTGCCAAGTTTAACTTAAACCATGAAACTTTAGAATTTAGTTTATTCCACCCCCCCCCCACCCCCCCCACCCCCAGTTTGTGCTTGGTTGGGTTTTGATGTGAAAAAACAGCTGCTAACACATGGCAGAGCAGTGGCAGTTTCCCTGACATCAGCATTCCTTTTATAGGGAATTCTTTGACCCGTTCAACTGTAGTGAGTGGCATTGTTCACTTCCAAGAGGCTCCTGCCTCCCCGTTGTGTCAAATGAGCTTAAAAACAGCTCTGAAGTTTTTCCCCTCCTGACAATTTCCATTTCATTCTCCCATATTCTGATGCATGCACCTTTTAATGAATGTAATAATGTCAAGACACCATCTGTACTCACTTAGTAGGGGAATATACATAATCTTGTCAACCATTTTGTCCTTTTACCCTACGTTTGGCACATTACATGCTGCGATTATGATTATGATTATGATGGTTACCAGGGCACAGCACGGCGAAAGAAGAAGGTGGTACACAGAACAGCAACAGCTGATGACAAAAAACTCCAGAGTTCTTTAAAGAAATTGGCTGTGAATAACATTGCTGGTATTGAGGAGGTAAGCTGTCCATGAAACTGTATAATTTGTTTTGCAGAATACAGCATATATGAATGATACCTATTTATTTCGCTGATACTTATCTCGAGGCTTTTGTAGGGAAATTGAAGACGTTAGTTCTGAATACAGTATCAAGGTCTTCAGTGATGAGCATTGGGTCAGAGCAACTTTGAGTACTCTTAATGAAAAGCTCAAGCTTAAATTTTGAAGAGTTTATTAGTCACTGTTTTGTCTGTGTTGGCAATGAATCTTGGGATTGATGTTGACCGATTTGAGATTGGGGAGTATTAAAAGCCTGTCCTAACCAAGCGTTTTCCTCCTTGCAAGGTGAACATGATCAAGGACGACGGGACTGTGATTCACTTCAACAACCCCAAGGTGCAGGCCTCTCTGTCCGCCAATACCTTCGCTATCACAGGCCACGCGGAGACCAAGCAGCTCACAGAGATGCTCCCGGGCATCCTCAGTCAGCTGGGCGCCGACAGCCTGACCAGCCTGCGCAAACTTGCAGAGCAGTTCCCCCGGCAAGGTGGGTGGAGCCTGTTAACGTATTTGTTTAGTAAAGCACAGTCCAGGGAGCAAATGAGCTGCCTCCACTCAACGGATGATCAACTTAAATCTGATCAAACCCTGGCTATAACTAACTAACTAACTAACTAACTACTACTAATAACTGCAACTCACAACTACTGCAACTAAATGTGCAATGTTTAAATTAAGGATTTTTCTTTGTGAAATAGCAGCAAGGTTACTGTTGTAATGTTATATACAGAATAAGCACTTAGCAATGAATGCTACTTAAAGTGAAGGCTGAGAAGTATTTTAGCTGGTTGCTGGAAGAAATGATAGTTTTTATTTAGTGCATTTTCCTCATTTAGTTATCTTGGGGGTTTTTTTTGGTCCTTTTTGTAAAAGATACTATTTGTTTTATATGAATTTTATCTCCATTCCATTCCCTGGTTGTTACTCATTCTCAGGGGAAAAAAATATACTAAAAAGTTATGCTTGTCACTGAGGTGGTACTATACAGGTGCATAAAATTGTACCCTAGCCAGCAATACAGAATTCATTTGCACCCGTTTTGCTTGTAAAAGGTGCTGATGGGTACTTAAATAGAACATTATTGTACTTTCAGGGTACATTTGTGAAATTCCTTAGAACAAAAATATACCTCCGCTGTACTTTTATTTGCGAATGTGCTCATTTAGTTCCTGTAAACTCCATTATTTGTGTCAACATTGATGTCTTGTATAATTGTTTGGTCCTCTGAAATTGAGTATGGCAAGGTAATATAAATATGCCATGAAAGTGTGTGGTAGAAGACTCTATAACTATACTTTGATACCAGAGGGTGCATTCAAAACAAAGCTTGTACTTGTATTGTATGATGGATAACATTTTTCATGTTTTTCTATTTTTTATTTTGCAGTTCTTGATAACAAAGCACCCAAAGCAGAAGATATTGACGAAGAAGATGACGATGTACCAGGTAATGCTTACGAACCTCACACAATTTGAATTTACGAAGAATACTATGCGTATGGACATTTATGCGATCACTTGAGTTTGAGTTCACAGCTTCTGCTTATTTTGTAGGCTGCCTGATTCATAACCCATTATAGGAAATATTAAGGTTGAATGTTGTTACACGACATAATGTTTGAACTTTGTTTTGGAACAAAAACAATTAATCTTGGCGCGCGCGTGTGGCTGTACTGAATTTTTCCTTGATTTCATTTTAATAATTATTAATGTTCGCCAAACCAGTGTTGCTGAACTGAGTGCTGTGTTCTGTCTCTCCAGACCTTGTAGAGAATTTTGACGAAGCATCAAAAAATGAGGCGAACTGAAATGTCCCTGCTGACGAGGGAACACATTTGTGGGACTGCATTAAAGAGGCAGCTTGCTCCTTGGCCCATCAGACAACCTGATGTACTTCATCGCCGCCACCACCACCCACCAACTGAAGACTTCTTTTTGTATTTTTAACAGCCAGCCTGCTTCTGGATCTACCTTTCAGAAGGACTTGTGCTCTTAACAGCAAAGCCCCAAACGATGCCCAATGGTTAAAATTGACCTCAGAATTGCCGGTCCTGGCTATGGTACCAGTGGCCAGGAAGAACGCTAGTCTTATTTAAGTTTTTTTTTTTTTTTTTCTCTTTGTGAAACACAAAATAAAACAAATTGATTAACCTTTTCCTATATGGTTCTGATTTATTTTTTTAGGTATGTGTCCAATGTGTTTGCAGTCGTCAGGGATGGATGAACTGTTCTAACCTCAGATTGATACTGAGTTATAGTACCTACCATGATGTATGTGCATTGTGTGTGTGATATAAAATATCCCAGTGGGTGGTGCTGTTTTCCTTGAACAAAAATGCATGCGATCACATGGACTTGTATGTGTTTATCTTTTACTAACTTGTAAGCTAGGCTAAAAGTCAACAATAACCACCTGAGGACATGCATGAACATAGCATGGTATCCAATATATATTTTCCATATACCTGTTCATACTCGACATGGTAGTATCATTATCTTGAGGTACAAGTTCTTTTTAGCGGGTATCCATGCTGAAGTCTAATGTAAACCTAATCTGGGCTATTTTAAATAATATCCTATTAGGAAATATATTCTGCCTGTTGGGGCTATTTCCTAGGGCCTGTTAAAGGTATCACACTTTAAACAAGGGCCAAATGTGTCTATAGTTCCACGGTTCTATGTATGCGTTTGAACACTAGCTACATGGCAAATGAGTGTCATGTACTTTTACATTATACTGTGCATTGCTCATGTTGCGTATAAGCATTTGGTAGAAGGGTAGAATTTAAGTACCTCACTACTTATTAAAAACTGAACATAAGATATTTTTGCCGTTCCGCTGGCAGTGTATTCGTATCTCCTTAGCGCGGGGGGCGCTGTCTATCCTGTGCTTTGATCCGCAGAAACTAATTAATTTGTGAAGCTGGGAAATCAAAATCGGGGGTGGGGGGGTTATGAAATTGATGCCATTTTGGTTCAAAAACGAACCGCGATGACTATTCCTCACCACAAGAAGTGGCTAGAGAGCCAAGATGGATCACACTCTTCCAGCTTCGTAGCGTTACGCTAAACATTGGGGGAGGGGTCCTGTGCTCTCGCTGAACTATTCGACTTATGCCGAAGCGTAAAGACATCGGAGTTCACTCAGTAAAAGAGGTTTACAAATCTGTAAAGTAAAACCACAGAAGACAATCTGAACTATCATACTAATTACTATACTAGCGCGTTTAATAAAATATGCTGATCTGCAACAGAGGAATTTCGTGGCGCCTGGGTGTATGAAGATGAGGAATCCTCCTGTAAGTGCATATGGTGCAGTTTGTTTTTATTTTGCCAAGAGTGATGTTTAGCAAGCGCTGTAGCTGCATATCGATATTATGGAATGGTAACGTTAGGTGTGGTGTACATTAAACTTGCTACGAAAAATGTAGCTAGCTAACGTTAGCTTCATGAGGTTTACTCGAATCTGAAGTAGCTATCTTAGCTAACGGGCATTTGTGAATATATTGCAGGAGTCGCAAGAAAATGTACGTTAGGCAGTGGAGATTCTGAAGACGCTGCATTTAGCTAATTAGTGAGGGTGAAACAGCAGTTAGACAATATCTAGCTAACTGCTTATTGGAGAATAACGTTAACACATTTGCTGCATAGTTTACTGGTGATGTTAGCTACCAGTACCAACACATGCAGTGTTGCCTATCAAATTGCCATCCAATAATTCAGCTAACCGATTATTTCATAGTCACTGATAATGTAACGTTAGCTAAGTTAAGTAGCTAGTAAGTTAGCTAGCTATGGCTATTTACTTTTTCTTTGTAGATAACGTTAACTGTGAATATGGTCGTCGAAATGATTGGGACTGGACATTATAATAGTGAGTGGTGTTAACACAAGCATAAGTCACTGCAGAGGCAGGGTACGTGCTCGATCAGCTCAGACTTGGCTAAGTTTAGCAAAACATTGTTCCCAGCACAAACCACTAGATTGCAAGCAGGTTGGCTAGCTCGTTAGCATGCTTAATGTTGTTGGCAACGTTTTCCGAACGATTGCTCTAACGTTACATGTAGCTATTGCTAACGCTAGCAAGTAAGTTACTTAGCAAGATATTGCTCGCTAACATAACAGTTAGCTAGCTATTTGCAGTGTTGCTGGTGAAGAAATGCTCAACGTTCACTCTGTACAGTGCATTGTTTTCCTCCCAATCATTTTAAACTAAGCTGGCTAACTTAGCTAGCTAGGTATCTGCAAATCAACTGAACTAGCGAGCGAGTTAACTACATTTCGAAAACTTCAATATGGCCTAGCTAGTCAGGTAATGTTAGCTATTAAAAACGGAGTCGTCTTGGGCAGCTAACTCAACTCTTAATTACAACTGGCAAGCAAACGATGCTAATTAACCACTCGTGTAGTTTGCTAGTACTACCTTAGCTTGTTCGCCGACGACCGCAATGACAACGCCTGAAGGGAAAGAAAAACATAAGAAATGTTTGCCACTTCAGATCGCTTTGGCAGCTTGTATTATCGTTAATTAAGGATGACAAACAACAGCTCTTCGTCAACTACATTATACTACTAATGATACTTCATTTGTAGCATTCGCTAGTAACTTAGCTAAGGTTAATCCTTTTACTAGGCAGTGTGGACAACGGTAAGTTATATAGCCAAACACAGGCAGGTGAGGCAACAGCCCTTTGAGGTTACACTGCCTTCCACACTCCCACCTTCATTAGGCTAATTGTTTTACTGATGGTCTTATCATGCTCGCAAACACGAAGAGATATGTAACGTTATATGAATTGTATGTATGGTTACGTATGATGTCCACATAGTTTTTAAGACTACTTATTAAAAAAATAAATAAAAATAACCGTTCGTATTTTGCTAGCTAATGTAATTGTGATTCCATGAAACGACTGATGTCTTGACAGGAACTAATCGTGCAGCAATGTAAATAATGTTATTTCTTTTACGTTATTGTTTGTAAATCCACATTTAGGTCGCTGCCTCTGCTATAGTTTACTGACAATATTAATGTAATACTTTAATAAGCATTTAGCAGGTCACTGGCGTAGCGGTTCGGAATAAAAGGGCAAGTCATGTGTCTTAATCAAAGTGAAACACTACATGGAGAATAATATCTGTTGATGTTAACTTTTCTACTCAGCCTGCATTTTCCACATGAATTACCAGTTTTTGTTATCTTAACTGTGTAAGGCTGCTAGTATGATTCACATCAGTATTTCTTTGAAGACCATTTTATCCAGATTAGCCGCCTTAAAATAATTAAATTGTCGCACAGGCAGTAGTAGGAAAAGCCTGGGACTTGGTCCAACCCCCATTGTATCTGGGCTACCTTGATGTGCCACATCTTTTGTACGTCAAAGAACAGACAAAGAATTCCCATCACTTATTTAATCATTAGTTTTCTTACTAAGGCTGCACAAATTGAAACATTGATGTACAAATTCACAGGTTGCAGAAATATAATGTTGGGAAATTATTGAATTAAAATAATCATGTAACCGAAGCTCTAGTCCTGAGCACCCTCATCTGCTGTTGGATGCCACAGATGTTCCCTGAACATTTCATGTACAGTTCTGTGATGGGTGATTTGCATAAGCTTGGAGTCCTTGCCTTGAAGGTACCTTTCACATAAACACACGCTGAAGCCAGCCGGAACGGCGTACGCTTCTCCCAACCTGTCAAGTCATGTGAGCTCTATGACCCAGTTATGTTGTCCCCCACTTACGTCATCCTTCCCCCACAGTACAATTCTTAAACACTGGTGTGAAACACTTGGGCAGGGACAGCCTACAGAACCATTCCAGATCTACAGATTGCAAAGCTTCCATATAGACAGATTGCTTGAATGTGAGCCATATTTGAGTAATCTTAATGCTTCTTGCTACCAGAGCCTAAGACTGCTCTAAAACCTCAATGACGTGCCAAAATTGAGTGTACTTCTGAGGTGGAGCTGGGTCTGCCTTCATACCCCGAGCCAGAAGAACTGAACCCACAGTGGCATGTCCTGTTGCTTTAGCCCGTGCTTGTCTCCCAAGATGTAAGGTCACTTTATTCTGTCGGTACTTATAAGGTCACTTGTGGAGTCTGTTTGCCTGCGCTTGGTGAACCCCCACCCCACCCACTTTCCTTTTTGTCGTTCGTGTTAAATTCAGATCCAAAGCTCTGAAAATGATCTTATAATGGCGGCTGCTGACGTCGGTCGGTGGAGCGTCCCTGCAAATGTCCTGCTCCGCGACAGGCCGACTGCCGCCCTTCTCAAGCTCTCTTCAGCTGTATATTAAGGAGCGATCACGTTCCGTTGCCTTCAACTGTTTCCCTTTGTGTGTCAGCTGTCAACGCAGCGATTGCCTGTTGAAGACGCCATCACTGCCAACAGCTATTTTTTAACATCTGCATTTGCTCATCTGGTATACAGTGGTGTTCAAAAAAATAGCAGTACAACATCAGTAACCTGATGAACCACTGTTATTAGTAGTAGTAATATTTCTGCATGGCAAATAATTTACTTGTAGATGTAGTAGTGTAATAGAAAAACAACAGACCCAACTGTCATGACATGCACGCTGCTTGTTCTGAGTAATTCAGGGGTTCTCAATCCTGGTCCTGGGGGACCCCTGTGTATGCTGGCTTTCGTTGCAACCGCAGTTGCAATCCCAGAATTTTAACAAGCTGTTAATTTTTCTTAATTAGGTGCTTGTCATGTTTGGAGGAATTATTCACCCTCTTAAGCCACATTATATCAGAAATAGCTATGGATGCCATGTAGAATAAACACCCCATGTTCACATTGTGCTATATTATTTAAAAAAGATAAGAAAATTATTTAACAGATCCATTTAAAGACTGATTTGAATCAATAGGCTCCTAATTGGTGAAAGTGTGGACACATGGCCACTAAAATTAACCATTTCGTAGATAATGAAGAATTCAAACACAAAGCAAATGATAACGAGCCAAACCTGCATTGTCTTAAGCTTAAAGAAAAAATTGAGTTAAACACATGTGTTCAACAACCTAATTAGGAGCCTATTGATTCACTTCACTCTTTCATTTGAGTGAAAATACATTATTTTGTAACCTTTTCTTATGTAATTGTTGCAATATAGCACAATAAGCACAATGTGAACGTGGGGAGTTTGTTCTACATGGCATGCATAGCTATTTCTGACATAATGTGTCTTAAGTGGGCGAATAATTCCTCCAAACATGAAAAGCACCTAATTAAGAAAAATTAACAGCTTGTTAAAATTCTGGGATTGCAACTGCGGTTGCAACGAAAACCAGCATACACAGGGGTCCCCCAGGACCAGGATTGAGAACCCCTGGAGTAATTGACTCATTCATTGAAAGGGGCGTGTTCAAAATAATAGCAGTGTGGAGTTTAATTAGAGAATTCATTCTGTGAAAAAAAACAGGTGATGCTATCATGATTCTGTATAAAAGGATATCAAAAGACTCCTGATATCTTATTTACAGGTACAGGTGTAAATTACACGGGAATAGTATGGAACCCATGGTTGGCTAAATGGCTGTAAGTCAACAAGGGTCTGAGGTATCAAACGAGCCTAAAACCATCACTCTGCTGCCAGATATGCAGTAGATATGGATGGATCACTTGAAGGGTTGTTTCTCCTGACAAATTTTCCTATTGAATTCTATGGAAAAATAAGTCAGGAGAAGAAACCCTTCAAGTTATCCATCCATATCTACTGTATTTCTGGCAGCAGAGTGATGGTTTAAGGCAGGGGTGGGCAACTCCAGTCCTGGAGGGCTGGTGTGTATGCAGGTTTTTGCTGCCACCACTTACCCTGCCTCAATCAGCTAATTAGTCATACACAACAACACAGATTCACTCGCAGATTAGACCACAATAAAACACTAAAATGCATACAGGCACAAGAACATTCTGCTGTTCATATCAGCTGCTGTTCATATCGCAGAATGTAGCTAAAATATCAGATCATGTAAATGATTGGGCTAATTAAATAATTAAGAGCAAAAGTTAGTCTGAAATCCAGAAACAGATACGGCCCTCCAGGACTGGAGTTGCCCACCCCTGATTTAAGGCTTGTTTGATACCTCAGACCCTTGTTGACTTACAGCCATTTAGCCAACTATGTGTTCCATACTATTCCTGTGTAATTTACAGCTTAATCTAGTCCCACCCCCCAATTCCCATAGCGATCCATTCAAATGCAGAGAGGTTATAGTTTTGCTTCTACGAGTACCTGGAAATAAGATATCAGGAGTCTTTTGGTATCCTTTTATACAGAATCATGATGGCATCACCTGTTTACCTGTGGAATACCTGTTTGACCTGTTTTTTTTTTCACAGAATGAATGAATTCTCTAATTAAACTCCACACTGCTATTATTTTGAACACGCCCCTTTCAATGAATGAGTCAATTACTCAGAACAAGCAGCGTGCACGTCATGACAGTTGGGTCTGTTGTTTTTCTATTACACTACTACATCTACAAGTAAATTATTTGCCATGCAGAAATATCACTACTACTAATAACAGTGGTTCATCAGGTTACTGATGTTGTACTGCTATTTTTTTGAACACCACTGTACCTGCTTGACGTGTAGCACTTCACATTGACCTGGAGCTGCAGGAGATCATCGCTAAGCAGCATGCTGGTCATAGTGGTGTCTTCACAGGAACATTTCACCCCATGTAATGCCAGCATACCACTGGCAATAGGTACTCGGTCTCACTGTGAGAATCATGGGTGGGTCAAGCTGTGAGTTCATCCAACTGTGGTTCCTGGTGCGCGAAAGGAATTGTGTGCTGTTCATAAATGTCGGAAATAATCAAACAACGTTTCCTGTCACTTCCCATCGTTGGTGTGGCTCGGGCAGATAGCAAAGGGGAGAAGGAACAATAACAGGAACCGGAGCCTGTAACTGATGAAATTGCCACCGTGTTCCAGCATTGTATGGCTCGAGTGAGACGCGAGTACCCTCGAGGTACAGCGTTCTGCCTCAGGCTGTAAGCAGTGAAGCCTGTTGGCTTCGAAAACAAATAAACAACATGGCGGCAGTCTGGGTCGCGCCATTTTTTTCTGTTGCGATGTGGAATTTGTCTCTGCCGTCTTTCTAAGTAAAGCGGAAACGGGACAAGCGCTCCACAGTCTTCCAGGGAGTGAGAGGATTCACTTGTTTACTCGTGGGGAGTCACTTAAGAACAATGCCAGGAATTTCCATGTGGAATTTCCGTAGTCACGGAATGGACTTGGACTCACTTTTTTCGCCACGCTATCTGATAAACGACTTTGCCTTGCCGTGTGCAGATAAATCCCATTCTGACAGGTCTAGGGTAAGTTGACATATTTAAGTCCAGTGCTTTAAGGTGAATTAATTAACTAAAAATTATTATTTTTGTGTACAGTAATATGAAAGAGAAACATGAAAAAGGGGATCTTTGCACAAATTCATTACTAAGTGAAGGAAAAAGCACTGCAGTTAGATTGAATCTAGGCCCAGTTTAAAGAAAGAAAATTAGCCTATATGTTGATTTCCTCTGTTTTTTCCAGGACAGTGCCACCTCTCAGGCCACTGTCATTTTTCATACTTTTGTGTAAAAATGGCAGCTGGCTTTTGCATGGACCACAAAGGTGAAGTGGTCTTAACTGTGGTAATTGCAGATTTTTGCCACGTGTCCGGATCACTTGGTGCATAATTAAGGCTCCTTATTTAAAGGCAGTCGATGTCATTGTGTTCAGCAAGGCTGATCTGATTTCAACCTTTGCCTCCTCCTCAAAATGCACATAGACTTAATTCTATGTTAATCACATCTTCGGTATATTTTCATGTATAAATGACAGTAGTGCATAAGATGTGTCAGGAGCTTTGATGTAGAAGGATTAAGCTGAGACTGTGCTCTGTGCCAGAATCTGACTTGCATTTCTTGTTTGACATTGGGTGAATCACTCGGTGTGCTCGGATATTGACTTTAGGAAGATGCTTTTGTCCCATTATAAGTTTTTAGCAATTAATGTATGCTATTGTTATGCTAATTGACTAAAAAGACATGGCACGCGAGTGCCCATTATAGACTTTTAGTGCCCACCCTTGATCTAAATGCTAATTTTTGAGTATGAAATGCTAATCGTTTAGCATTTTAAATCCTTTTAAGGCCTTTGATGGAAGAGGGTACACATCAAGTAATTTTCTGTGACTATGAAATATTATGTACCATACGATCTAAAGCAGATCCGTACTTCCTTTATTAAAATAAGGAGCATAGAGTTCATGCATGACTTTGTCCTGTCTGACTTAAGGTTGGGTTATTATTTAGTCCTTGGTTCATTCATGTATATTTTTGGATTGATTTTTCAGGAAAAAAACTGCTTCGCTTGGAGTCAGAGAGACAGATTGTGCATGACAAGGGAAAAGTTGAAACAAGACCGGACTTGACGATTCCCCTAAGCTGGATGAAATGCTAAAAATAAAGAACCTTTGGTTATTTTGCACTCGGATGTATTATTTAGGGAAATGGCAGTGTAATTAAATGTTAATGAGGCACAGGTCCCTGCCTAAGTGTGGACGGGTTGCTGCCCCGGTTACTGTCTAGTCGATATGCTCAGAATTCAAATTCCTTAAATGTAACGTGAGGCGTTAGCTGTGTTCAGAATTCTTATCTCTTAAACAGCCCAAAAAGAACTTACTTTTATTTTGGTCTAAAATTCCAGAAGTATTATTCTGGCATATTGTGGTCAGCTTCAGGGAGCTTTATGTAGCCTACCTGTGAGTTTGGTCTCTTTGGTCCATCCATGGTTTATCATTGTTGGTATCTGTTGTGCTCTGTGCACCACCGTAATTCAAAAGAGGATTAAAACAATATTGTCTCTACTGGCTATTTGCTCATTTGCTTTTTTTTAGTACTGGATGTGTGTGATAGAAATCTGAAATTTAATTGTAATAACTGAATTTCAAAGTGTAAATTTTTTTTACTTGAAATTAAAGGTGAAAGCAATGAAGATCGAACCATTATGTTAATTTTCAAGTAGTGAAATGCAAATTCGAGTTTTGCAATTCAAATGAAATTTCTGCTGGCACTAATTTCTGACCATAGAAACACTCAGGCCTGGCCAGGCCTTCTTCCAGTGGCATCGGTCAGCCAGTTTCAGATTTCACCGTGGAATGGCAGCAGGCCAGGCAGATGGGCTATTCTCCCTCAAATAAGCGGCGAAAAGTTTTGACAAAAGGAGTCAACGGCACCGACAGACGTGTTGTTTTATTCTCACTCTGTTGCCATGGAGATCTCCCGCAAGCTTTGGCTCAGGGAGCCGTGGCGATGGCCATGGTCAGCATAGGCTGGGTGCAGTGCCCTCTCGTTCGGGACTGTATGAGCAAGCCATGAGGCGAGACAGTGATGGATTTACTCTTCGCTTCCCCTAAAGCAGTGACGTGCCACCACGACTCCAGGCCGCCATGCCCTTTATGAACGGTCACTGAAGCCGTGCGATTTGTGGCTAATTGGTACAATGGCCGAGGCCGGCCTATAATTCTTTTAAGACTAGGCAGGCACGGTAACTGCTAACCTTCATCAGTAATGGTAGCCATGTTTCTGGCCTGCTTTACACGCCTGACAATGCGCGCAATAGATCTCCTGGCAGCTGTGTACCGAACAGATAAGTATGCCTAAAGCCTCGTGCAGAGAGAATTGCCTTCTGTGTGCTGATTGAGCGGGTGAATCGCCCGTTGTTTTTGATCGCTTGACCTTTGCGCACACATTATATCATTCTAGAGCACGGTTGTTAGTTACCAGATGTGATGTCGGATCTGATACAAAGTGACACAGAGCGACAGTACTTATTGCTCCGTGGTATAATTTAATTAACTAAGGTGACTGTGTAACCATGCCGGATGGATATTCCCTTATTCCCAGACATTCAGTGAAGCCACCTGTTCTCTACCCAGATGAACGTGTGCCTAAAGTAGTCCACCAGGGCCTGTACTACAGGGTTATTATGTAGGCTAATTACATTGTTAATGCTATGATGTGCTCAGTTTTAATGATTTAGGAACTGCCATTAGTCTACACATGACCTGGAACTGAAGCGGTTGTGGGTGTTCTCCCCCAGAGCCTGGGAATGGAAAAGCTTTCCCCCATTTTCTGCTATATACAGTGCAGTGTGTATTTGAACAGTGACACCATTTTTGTTTCTTTGGCTCTGTACTCCAGCACATTGGGTTAGAAATAAAACAATGCACGTGAGGTTAAAGTGCAGACTGTCAGCTTTAATTTGAGGGTGCATCCATGCGTCCGCGGCTGCACTGCAGGCCTGGCAGAGCATCACCAGGGAAGATACCCAGCATCTGGTCTTCTGTATGGGTCACAGACGTCAGGCAGTCGTCAAATTCAAAGGATTTGCAACCAAATACTAAATATGACAGCTTTATGTCAGATTATGAATTTGTCCAATCACCTTTGCTCCTCTGAAATGGGGGGGGGGGGGACTATGTATAAAAAGGGCTGTAATTCCTACACGGATCACCCAATATGGATGTAAATACCCTTAAATTAAAGGGATAGTTTGGAATTTTGGACATAATGTCTCAATTACAACTTACCCATGATGTAGTTGATTGATGGAAACCATTTTCAGCTAATTCCATGCTGTCCCTTCTTTTGGACATACACACGTTGCTAATGCTAGCGCAACTCTATGGTAACCGGTAGCATCCACTACCAAACGCACTTAAACACTCCACAGTGCACCGAAAGCAAATAAAGTACGACGACAGTCTATCGGGGTTATTTTGAGTGTTTATACCATCATTTTTGAAGTCAAACTATCGTTGAATCTTTTACTTTGCGCTGACCTACAGTGCATCCGGAAAGTATTCACAGCGCTTCACTTTTTCCACATTTTGTTCTGTTACAGCCTTATTCCAAAATTGATTAAATTCATTTTTTCCCTCAAAATTCTACACACAACACCCCATAATGACAATGTGAAAAAAGTTTTTTTGAGATCTTTGTAAATTTATTAAAAATAAAAAAATAAAATTTCTCATTTACATAAGTATTCATAGCCTTTGCTTCAACGTATTTTTAAAGTATCATATTTCATATTTGGTCGCATATCCTTTACATGCTGTTACTTCCTGAAGTCTGTGACCATCAACATCAAAAAACTGTCGATATCTTATTTTCAGGTACTGTTACAAGCGATACTATAACCTCTCTGCATTTGAATGGATCTCTATGGAAATTGGGGGGTGAGACTAGATTCAGCTGTAAATTACACTGGTACAGTATGGAACACATGGCCGGCTAAATGGCTGTAAGTTATCAAGGGTCTGAGCTATCAAACAAGCCCCAAACCATCACTCTGTTGCCAGATATGGAGTAGATGTGGATGGATCACTTTAAGGGTTGTTTCTCCTGACTTTTTTCCCCATAGAGTTCTATAGGAAAATGAGTCCGGAGAAATAACCCTTGCAGTGATCCATCCACATCTACTCCATATCTGGCAACAGAGTGATGGTTTGGGGCTCGTTTGATAGCTCAGACCCTTGATAACTTACAGCCATTTAGCCAGCCATGTGTTCCATATTGTACCAGTGTAATTTACAGCTGAATCTAGTCTCACCCCCCAATTTCCATAGAGATCCATTCAAATGCAGAGAGGTTATAGTATCGCTTGTAACAGTACCTGAAAATAAGATATCGACAGTTTTTTGATGTTGATGGTCACAGACTTCAGGAAGTAACAGCATGTAAAGGATATGCGACCAAATATGAAATATGATACTTTAAAAATACGTTAAAGCAAAGGCTATGAATACTTATGTAAATGAGAAATTTTATTTTTTTATTTTTAATAAATTTGCAAAGATCTCAAAAAAACTTTTTTCACATTGTCATTATGGGGTGTTGTGTGTAGAATTTTGAGGGAAAAAATGAATTTAATCAATTTTGGAATAAGGCTGTAACAGAACAAAATGTGGAAAAAGTGAAGCGCTGTGAATACTTTCCGGATGCACTGTATATTCTCTGTGGAAGTACGGCGGCGGAGCGAACGTGGCCATTGTAACTTGTTGCTGTTCTTTGTTGTTGTAGTCGACCAGTGCCGGCACTACATTCGTAGGTAACGTAAATTATCGCACTTCAAAAATTATGGTATAAACACTCAAAATAACCCCGATAGACTGTCGTCGTATTTTATTTGCTTTGGGTGCACTGTGGAGTGTTTAAGTGCGTTTGGTAGTGGATGCTACCGGTTACCATAGAGTTGCGCTAGCATTAGCAACGTGTGTATGTCCAAAAGAAGGGACAGCATGGAATTAGCTGAAAATGGTTTCCATCAATCAACTACATCATAGGTAAGTCGTTATTGAGACATTATGTCCAAAATTCCGAACTATCCCTTTAAAGCTGACAGTCTGTTCATTGTTTCATTTCAAATACAATGTGATGGAGTATAGAGGCCAAAACAACAACAAAAATTAATTGTGTCACTGTCCCTGTTCTCATGCACGGGGCTGTACTTCCCCGCTCTCACTCCCCATGTCTCCTCTGCTCTTGTTCAGACCGTGCGGTACACAAACTTAACTAAGCCACAAATGTGTTGACTCTGCTACATTCTCAGCCCTCAACTTCCCTGTATATCTGTGCAGCATCCTGTTCTGCGGCCGTAGCGCTAAAGTGTGTGAAACCGTAAAAATGAAACTCTGCATATTTAAGGTCATCCCTTGACGTCCCTGTTGGTGAAAGGACTCCGGTCCCACAGGGTCCTGTACTGCAGTCTCTTCTAGTCGCGTCCCCTATTTCTCCTTATTTCTTTATTCTCACGTGAACTCGTTCTCCAGCAGCAAAGAGGGTCGGCGAAGCAAGAGGTCTAACTTCGGGCCCGGAACGTCCGCAGTTGGAACTTATTAGACAGACAACAGGCGCTCATTGAATGACTGGAGGTCAATGGAGTTTTTACACAACAGTTTGTGAAACGGGTCACTATCAGACAGACAAAATCAAAAGTCTCCGTTTTGTTTTTCGATCATATATGCTAGGTTGTCAGGACCCAGTACTACTACTACTTACAACCCGTTATGATTTTGACTATCCAACGCAAAACAACTTTAAATCTGGCTAGCGCCAGTCAGATGCGCCCCACTCTGAGCATAACGTTGTGTAATTTAGTTGCTAAGCTAACTGAAAACACTACTGTGCATGCCTGATCACTTCCCCTTGTGTGGACAAAAAATCCAATGGGGAAAAGCACCAGTTCCATATCTTGTCATATCTGAAATCTTTTCCATCAGGTAGGAGCCCTCCTGGGTTGTGCGCTGACCACTTCCTGTTTCCTGTTGCAGGTGTGGTCACTGTATGTCTGTGTTTGGAAGGAGAGACTGCCCATTGAGAAGCCCAGCCCGTTCCGCTGCGACTGCTGAATAGGATCTGTGAGCAGGTGAGAGAACCAATCGCGGGTCCTGACCAGTTAGCAAGGACCAATCATAAGTAGGTATGAGATGGTGCAACCAGATCACTAAACAATGCAGATTGTGACAACGAATATAGCCCTCAGCACTGTAATTAAGCAGTAAATATTTTTTTGTAGGTTAAATCGAACTTATGAGGCGCTGCGGTGGTACAACGGTAAGAGCGCCGACTTTCAGTCGGTGCAGTTGTGCTCCGAGGATCGGGGTTCGCGCCCCGGTCCTGCCAGATCCGAGCATGGCCGGCGCCCTGTGGGAGCAGCAATTGGCGGCTGCTTCCGGGTGGGGGGAGGGGCTCGGAGAGAATCGCTGCACGCATAGCGGCCCTGGCTGAGCTGGAATCACGGTCAAGGAGCTCGAGGAGTCGCGCCCTGTAGAGGACGTGGCATCCTCCTTCCTACTACCGGCTGACAGGGTTGTGTAGCGGTGGTTCTCTAGTGGTTGCTACACGAGGGGAATTGAATTAGAATAGGGGTTCAATTGGCTACTAAATTGGGAGAAAATGGGAAAAAAATCAGAAACAAAATTTATAAATAAAATAAAATAAATCGAACTTATGATTTTACAGGATGCAAATCTTAATGTTCAATTCACACTTTTTATTTATTTATTTTACAATTTGTGATATCGCTTCGTATATGTAGTTTCCTTTATGAGAATTGGCATAGCCCCAGTTTAATTTATGACCGTGTCTGTAGCACGTAGCTGCATATTTCCCGGTTTGTCTCGGTCATGTGGGCTGTTACAGTGATGTAATGCTCCATTTCTCAGTAAGTCCATTGATTGGAGCAGTTGAGTCACCCTCCTGCAAATGTTTCACTGTTTTCTGTGCTGTCTCACAGGGCCAGGACAACAGCTAGGCTAAAGTGTAACCATGACGCCTTCTCCAAGCTTTCGAAATTCCTGCGTTTTAAAATAATAAACTGAACAATGGAAGATCGGTGGCAGTGTACATTATGATGCAGTCTGTCTGCCGTTTTTTTAAAAATGCCTGTTTCGGTATAAGCTGACCTCAAAAATATAATCAAAACTAATAATAAGTGAAAAATATTTCCGACCGTCTGATTTAAAGCTCCACAGAGCATTTCCAGTCTCTGGCTCTCTTCTCGCCATTGGGCCTATATGCATTCTAACTACAGGCTGGTAAGTCCCTACAATTCTACAAACTCATAAATGGACAGTAAAAAGTCGGCTTTCATTTCCCCATTCCTCACAACTCCAGGCAGCAGTGTAGTATAATGGGTACGGAACCGGGCTTGAAACTCCGAGGTTCTAGATTTAATTCCCAGGTGGGGTGTTGCTGTTGTAGGGTGCGTCCCAATACTCAAAACATTCACCCTCCATTCCTCCACTAACACCTCCTTTCCTCCGTGCCCCGGAAACGTATCTCTGTGTTTTAATCTAATGTTGCTGATTACATCTTGATTACGTATAAATAGTTACATATTAATCGATGTCTCGAAGCAAACCGCAATGTCAGGTACGTTGTATACTGTGCATGCAAATACTTGTACTTGAAACATCCAGGCGGTTTTGCATACTTCCGGGTAGGAGAGGAGTGGTAGTGGGGGAGTGGAGGGAAGGAGGTGGGGAGTGAAGAATATTGGGACGCAGCTGTAGTCTTCAGATACACTCCAGTGTATTGTGTATACCCTTCTTACCATGTGCTGTCTTGTCACGAAACATAACCCAGACCACACAAAAACCAATGCAGTAACCCCCCCCCCATCACTTCCCCTCCACAGTGAGGATTCATGTTGTTCCTGGGAATGTCGGACACGGACCTTCAGTTACCAGAATGAAAAGAAGAACCTTTAACCAGAGAGCTGTGTTCCTGTTTCTAGACAGATGTGTTCAGGTTGAATTAGTCTTATTAGCACAACCATCACGCCCTGGGCTTTTGATCTTTGGTAAATTACACAGCTGATTGGACATGTGATTTCGCACACAAGAAGTGCTGAGATTGCCACGGCCCCTTCTGTTGAAGTACTGTTTCCCACGGTTCGAGAGCACAGTGATGATGTTACAGGGAGCCGGTTACTGGACGGTGCGCACGTGTCCACGCCAGGTGACGGCTGCCATATGCCCTCTCTTTCTCTCCCTCAGCATGCCAGTAATTACTGCCACTTACCTCCCGCTGCGGGGCTCTGGCTGTGCTTCAGAAGGGCTTGGAGCTTTGGCTTGGGCTGGCAGTGCTGCACTCTGACGCATTAATGAATTATACACAATATTAATCAAGCCTAGCTTTTAGATATGCATATTTGCATACACAAGCCAGGGACTGTTGTAAACCTGACAGTCCAGACAGTACTGCAGAAGAGAAGTAGCCCCGATTGGAGGGAAGGTGTACTGGTCACTGAGTAGCTGTGGGTGTTGGGAAGAGTCAGTGCATAGTAAGGAAGGGCTAAGGCAACACGCGAGCCACATGGGAGATTTGCTAGCTAGTCTGACTCTGTGCTCTTTGACTTGGGGAAAAAACTGTGTTTGAAAGCAGGAACACATACTGGCAATCAAACACTGCACATACTTGTCAGGTCCACGTATTTGGACAGTGACACAATTTTTGTAATTTTGGCTCTGTACTCCAGCACATTGTATTTCAAGTGGAACAGGTTAAAGTGCAGACTTTGAGGTTTTTACATCCATATCGGGTGAACGGTGTAGCAATTGTAGCCATTTTTATACATAGTCCCCCCCATTTTCGGGGGCCAAAAGTAAGTGGACAAATGAACATAAACTTAAATAAAGTAATCGTATTTAATATTTGGTTGCATATCCTCTGCATGTCATGACTTCCCGATGTCTGTGACCCAACAATATCAAAAGGCTCTTGATATTTTATTTTCAGGTACTCTTACACGCGATACTATAATCTCTCTGCATATGAATGGATCTCTATGGGAATTGGGGGGTGGGACTAGATTATGCTGTAAATTACACGGGAATAGTGTGGAACACATGGTTTTGATGTTGTTGCACAGACATCAGGAAGTCATGACATGCAAAGGATATGCAACCAAATATTAATTATGATAACTTTATTAAAGTTTATGTTAATTTGTCCACTTACTTTTGGTCCCCTAAAATGGGGGGACTATGTATAAAAATGGCTACAATTGCTACACCGTTCATCTGATATGGATGTAAAAATCCTCAAATTAAAGCTGAAAATCTGCACTTTAACCTCCTAGTCACTGTTCCATTTAAAATCCAATGTGCAGGAGTACAGAGACAAAACAACAAAAATTGTGTCACTGTCCAAATACTTATGGACCTGACTGTGGGACAGATGGGACTTTGTGGGCACATCTATCAGGAGGACTGCACCAGGCTGTCCCTGATGTTCAACATGCTGATACACGTGTGTTTGGTATTGAGAAATCTCAGTGTTGTATAACGGCATGATCTCCCCGGTGACACGCGGTTGCGTCAGACGGCGGGTAACGGTTCGCTTTCAGCGATAATGGAAAACGCAGGCCGGAGTTGTGACTGTAGCGTAGCCACAGCACAGATTAAAGCGGGAACACAAGGTCCCTCCAGCAGCCAAAATGACCCAGCCCTCGAAGCAGAGCTGGCCTCCTTACATCGGTTGCAAGGACACGCCCTTAGGTCGATGAGTCACCGGGCCCCGCCTTGGTCCACGGGAAGCGCCACTGGTCGCAGCGGTCAGCTGGAATCGGGCGTGGCCCCTGAACTCCGCCTCTCCCCCCCTTTCTCCCCCCCAGGTCCGGACAGCGGCTCAGCAGGGTGGAGCTTCCTGACCCATGGAGAATTACTTTCAGGCAGAAGCCTTCAACTTGGACAAGGTGCTGGACGAGTTCGAGCAGAACCAAGGTGAGGCGACAAGCCCGAAAAAGACGTAAGGGACACTTTAAGAAGCTGGCGCTTCTCCCCCCCCCCCGGGCCGCCTCCTTATTCTCTATACAAATCTGTGTCAAACGCTCAAATCTGTGTAAAGTAAACTGTACGGCGGGAACACTGGCGCGGGAGGGGAAGTGTCTGTTGACAGTTAATTAAGCCGCTCTGTGGCGGTGGCTTTCTGAGGAAAGACAGGATGATATTTACAGCTGTAGTAGTTGCAGTTTTTTTTTTTTTTTGGACGGTCACGAGTCTGTAGTAAGCTTCAGCAAAAAAGAGTCTTAATTTAGCGCACAGGAAAAAAGCACACTGGCCAGGGATTCTGTGTGACCAGAACTGAGAGAGGGAGGGAGAGAGAGAGAGATCTCCGGTGACTTACTGGATATTTGAGCTTTGATCAAATCCTCAGTGTGTAAAGGAAGCTGCCATTAATCCGAGTTTGGCTAATGTTTTAATTTTAGAAACTGTGTGAGGACCCTATACGAAGGCAAGGCTGCCGCTGTGTCATGTCGGTACTGCACTAGTGTGAGCTGCAGGGAGTGTGCGTGGCCCGCCGCTCGCTCTGACATCGATTGGCATGGCCTGCGATGGCCTGGCTCGGCGGCGGTGCTGTGCACACGTGCTGTGCTGCTATTTTAATTCTGAGCTGCAGTGTTGGGTTAGCTGATCTGTCCCGTGTGTGTGTGTGTGTGTGTGTGTGTGAGTGAGAGACAGAGTGAGTGAGGGACAGAGTGAGAGACAGAGTGAGAGACAGAGTGAGAGACAGAGTGAGAGACAGAGTGAGAGACAGAGTGAGGGACAGAGTGAGGGACAGAGTGAGGGACAGAGTGAGGGACAGAGTGAGGGACAGAGTGAGGGACAGAGTGAGAGACAGAGTGAGAGACAGAGTGAGGGACAGAGTGAGGGACAGAGTGAGGGACAGAGTGAGGGACAGAGTGAGGGACAGAGTGAGGGACAGAGTGAGAGACAGAGTGAGAGACAGAGTGAGAGACAGAGTGAGAGACAGAGTGAGGGACAGGGTGAGGGACAGGGTGAGAGACAGGGTGGACTCCATTTTGGTTCTGGAGGCAGTGCAGTGTTAGTCGCCACTGAAGGAATGCAGATGATGTTTTACTGAGCAGTGTGGGAGAGAGGAAGTGTGTGTGTGTGTGTGTGTGTGTGTGTGTGTGTGTGTGTGTGTGTGTGTGTGTGTGTGTGTGTGTGTGTGTGTGTGTGTGTGTGTGTGTGTGTGTGTGTGTGTGTGTGTGTGTGTGTGTGTGTGTGTGTGTGTGTGTGTGTTTTTATGTGTGCGTTTGTTTGCTTGTGTGTGTGCGCGCGCACACGAACACGCACTCGTGTGTTTGCCCAAGTGTGTACTTGTGCAGGGCATACGATTGCGTTCATGCGCACGTGTTTCATAGCTTACAGACTGGAATGTCCGCACCCGCCGTGAAGCATTCAAGTGTCAGGTGACGGATGGGTCTTGGGGTTTGGGACAGAACAGGGCGGGGTCGTGGCTTGGAGAAAGGGGCGTAGCTACAGCGGGGCAAGCGAAGAACAGTAAAGAACAGAAGGGGGCCGGGCTACAGCGACAGGGTCAGCCCAGGGCCAAGAACGCACTGCAGAATTCCCACTGCAGATTCCCAGACGGAATCTGCTGAGCGCGCCTCACTTATTTATTCAGCGTCTTCACGCCTAACACCCCAGCACAGAAATAACTGTACAGGCAAGACTTAACAAGCCCTGGAATCAAGGAGTCTATAGTAGCCGGAGTTTCATTTCCTAACCGGTTACTCCTCTCTCTAATGCATGGGCCTGGAGAGATCACTGTAAATAGATGGATGTTTGGCCTATCTTCCAGAGGGCGCTCATTCGTTTTAATGCTAATGTGAGTATAATTGTTGTGTTGTGTAAATCTTGTTTTTCCTGTCTAATTCCTATGTACGTCATGTATTTGTGGAAGTTTTAATAGGTCTTGTTCTTTATTGTTGGTTTCACAGATGAGACGGACACCCCGACTCTCTCGGACGCAAAGTGGACCCAGATTCTGGCGCCTCCGTCCCATCTGCTGACCCTCAACCCGGCCTTGACGAACGCGGACCTGAGCCCCCATGAGCCGCCGCTGAACTTCAAACCCTTCCTCGAGAGCCCCGGCGGGACGGGGAAGGAGCGCGAGCTCGCCCCAGAGCCGGGCGGCCGGGCCGACGACGGGCCGCTGGGCCTCCACAGCCCCCAGCCTAACATCGGCAAGCTGGTGAGCAGCAATGGGCGGAGCTCTCCCCCCCTGCGCTGACAGAACGCTCCTGAGGGGGGGCTCTGACAGCCTCCCTCCCGCGGCCCTGGCGAACGGCGGCCCCCCCCAGCCCCGATCTCAAACGGCTGCGCAGAGGAGCCCCCCCGCCGATGAGGGGACCCCCCGGGAAGCCCCTCCCACCAACCAAACCGGGATCCCCGACGCATCCTGGGAAGAGGCAAGCGGTCCCGCGGAAGGAGCGGAATCCCCTTCTGAAGATTCCCGCTGTTCTCTCGGAGACGAGAAAAGAGACTTTTCTGTGACGGAAACGGACTCTGTGGAGCCCGCTGAGCACAGCAGCATTACGGGATCGCCAAAGGGACAGAGCAATCCGGAGGCGCCGGGCCGGGCCTGTGGTTCTGGGACTGCAGAGGGAGACTCTACAGAACCAGTGCTCTGTGGGGAAAGGCCCACTGCTGACACCAAAGCTTATTCGGAAAGCGTCTCGAACGGCGGGATTATGGGACTGAGCGAGGAGGCCGGGCCTTCTGGGGACCACTCTGAATCTGGGTGGGAACAGGAGGAAGGTGGACCCGACGCAGGGGAGGGGCAGGAGGGAACTTTTTTGATCGATTCCCCTCATCCGGATGGATCCCTCGCTAATGGCCTGGACGTAGAGGAGCAGGGGTCCCCCCAGACCCCCTCGTCAAAGGAGGACTTTGTGACGGAGGAGAAGGAGGTGGAGGAGAGCAAGCAGGAGTGCTACGACCAGGCCCAGAGGCTCAACAACAGCAGCCTGCAGCCCGTTAGTGTGCCGTACGGCGGGGCCCGGCCCAAACAGCCCGTCAACCTGAAGCTGCAGATCCCCCGGCCGCTGTCCGGGCAGGTCCAGAACGAGCTCGGCGCCTCCGGCAAGAACAAGAACCTGGAGGCCCAGAACCGGGCCTGCGGCAACGGGTACCGTGAGGACCCGGAGTCGGCTGAGGCTAACGGGGAGAGCGGGGGAGGCTTCGACTCGGGAGGAGGGTCCCTCTCCCCCGCCAGCCTGCAGCCGCCCCCGGAGAGCCCCGACAACGACCTCCAGGCGGGGCACACGGGGGCCACGTCCAAAAGGCCTTCGGGCACCTTGGGGGAGGTGGCCCCTGTGTGGGTCCCGGACTCTCAGGCCCCCATCTGCATGAAGTGCGAGGTCAAATTCACCTTCACCAAGAGGAGGCACCACTGTCGGGCCTGCGGGAAGGTGGGTAATAAACATCACACATCCTTCATCAGCCGCAAGCGCACAACGTAAACATCACATTTGGGAGCGACAGCAATGCGGCTTCCATTTCTCTACTTTGTTTGCCTTTACTTTGTATATGTAGTTATGTTGGGTGAGCCAGCGTCTTTTTTTGTTCCAGGGAAGGTTCCTTCCCTTTTTCGGTAGACACACCGTAGCATTATGCACCTCCAAAGTAATTTTTGTAACATAAATATAATTAATTTTTCTGCATAGTTTCAGTTTTGTTTCAAAAGCATGGTTTGGTCCAAAGTCACGTGGTTGTTTCGTTGGCAGTGGCAGTGCGGCTGTGTGTCAGTGTAACACAAGCTCAGGCGGGGTAAACAGATTCTGTGTTTTTGCTGGGCTGGTTTGGCCCGGGGTTAAAGGTGTCGTGTTGCTGACTCGCTGCGTAAATATTTGGATGGGTGCTGTAAACAGTCCTAATTTCGGCGGGTGGCGGGCGGCAGGTTTGGAAACGGTGCGGCACGCGGTCTGGCGGTCGCTGGGGCTCTCAGATAAGCCCTCATTAGGCTCAGCGCTGGCTCTCATATTGATTCACCGTGCTTCGTTACGCACACAGGCTGATAAAGGCTTGGATTATCCCTGGGGTACGGCACTGCCTCAGCGCTCTCACACTGTGCGTGTGTCTGCGTTAATATGCTCACACTTTATTCTCATGTGTGTGCGGTGTGTGGTTTGAGGTTTGATCCACTTACTCATGTGGTGTCTCTTGTCATTTCAAATTAAGTGGCGGTAGTGAGTTCTTAGGCGCGCAGACGCGGCGGTTCCCGCATGCCTTTAATCGTTCTTTAATCAGTACGTCATCGTCGGGGCACGCCCCTCCCCCCTGCTCCCTCTTCCTCCCGGCATCCCCTGCTTCTCAGCGGATTTCGTTATCTGTCCATCTCTTTGCGGTTCTCCTTGAGCGTGTCCTTCACGGGCCCGGAGCCGAGCTGAGCTCCCCGTCGTTCCTCCGTCAGCCTCTCTAGGCGCTCCACCTCCACACAGGCAGCCAGCCCAGGGCTCCCCGCAGCCTGATTTCAGCAGCTCAGTTGTTCTCAAATAGACTGTAGGGGAAGTCTCTGGAAGGAGTTCGACGTCGCTTAAAACAAATTTGACAGAGGTCAATCTATTTCCCTTTGCTTATAAAGCTCCATATTCATAGTTTGTAATTATTACATTTCTGTAAATATTAACCTTATTCATACTTCAGTAAATTCTACTCTTAGGAAAAAGTTGAAGGCTTATGCTTCGCGGATAACTTGGCGATATCACATATTTAGTGCAATGCATAACTTAAGTACAATAAAAAAAATGTGTACGGTGCAAAATGAGTGTATTTCAGTCCGTATTTAGGATAATGAGTGGTATCCTTGCTGTTTTAGATAATAGACTGCAGGTGATGAGAATGTGTGCCGCGGTGTTTAGTTACCCATGCAGTGATGTTAAATGAGCGTTCCTAACTAGCTAGCAAACTGTTGAAATGATTATCATTGCAAAACATCTCAAAGGTGAGATTCCTGTTCCCTGTCTGTGTGTTGTTTGGGTATTTGCCTGCAGCAATCTGTGTTAAACAGAGGAGATTCAAAGTTCCATTTTAATTTTGGTGCCTTTTTCTTGTGGTGCCATTATTTTATAAAAGAACTCAAGGCAAATGTAAAAGCCAGTTTATTAACGCATCGTACTGCTGATGAAATGGGGAGGGGAAGTAACAAAATTTTTTTTTAAAAAGCTAACAAAAATTCCATTTGTGCAGCCTGCTATCGACATGCTAGTAGGATGCCCAGTTATCAGTATCTGGCAGCCTTTTCTTTTTAATCAACGTTATGCCACACTTCCTGGGATTCTGGAGAGCATTAGTTCAGTTCCAGCACTCAAATCCACCAACAACTCTGAGCTCTGCGATGTGAAAAGGCAGCCATATTTGGAGCCACGGCGGCTAAGCGGACTTATACTAGAAGGAGATTAAGAGACTCTCATGCTACACTTTCTCGAGTCTAGCAACCTTTATTTTTAGTTAAAATGTGTACAAGTAGTCTGTTTGCTTGTCAGAGAGCAGCCCGCTTTACCACAGGCAGTATGATGTAGCTATAGGTTTGCGTTAAATAATGGGCCGGAGATTCGCCTTGATCGGACCCTAGAGAAACGGGCTGTGGCGAGGCTGTGTGCTTTTAAGAGTCTGTGCTTGTGCCAGTCTGTACTCAGCCCTCTGTAAAGCGTACACTTTACCACGTGCAAAAAAGAAATGTAATGAAATGAAAAACATAAATTCAGAACGGCCCTTTATATTAAATCGGCGATTGAAAGGCTCACGGCCGCCCGGAAGTTAAATGGCTTTGATCGCTGACCGCGATCGGGCGGACCAGATGTTTGCTCGCCCCGCGGCCCTCCAGGACCAGGCCAGCGTAGAGGATCCTGGCGCAGCGCCATGGTAACCCCAGACTCTGGTCTCTGATTGGCAGGTGTTCTGCGCTGCCTGCTGCAGTCTGAAGTGCAGGCTGATGTACATGGACAGGAAGGAGGCCCGCGTGTGTGTCACCTGTCACTCGGCTCTGATGAACGGTGAGTACCCTTGGGCCGCGTCGCCTCCGGTAAGCAGCGCTCATGTCGAAAGGCCTCTTCCAGGACGGCAGTTTGTTTATTTTTATTCTCAATCTTGGAGCATTCCTCCGTTTTGTTTTGAGATATATCAGTTCTTGTTAGTTTTCTCGTTAGGGCGTTCACTTGGGCTGTCGTTTGTACCTGCGATTTGGCCAATTTCAGTGTAGCCTAAACAGATGGTGCTGTTGTTTGTCTGGGAAAATTGCTATAATCTATAGCGGCTCTTCCCTGCTGCATTTCATGCTCGTCATTTTCCCCTGAAGACACACAGTGTATTGTCTGATCACTTGTTATTTCTGTCTTAAACACTCCCTAAGCTGTTCTGTGGACAGAAGACATCCTGTTGGTAACCTCCACCTCCTCCCTCTCTCCTTCTCTCCTTTTCTATTGTTCCCTCTCTCCCTCCCCCATCTGTCCTTATTCCACTCTGGCTCTGCCCCCCATCCCTCTCTCCTCCCTCCTTCCTCCCCCTCTCCCTCTGCCCCCCCCCCATCCCTCTCTCCTCCCTCCTTCCTCCCCGTCTACCTCTGCCCCCCCATCCCTCTCTCCTCCCTCCTTCCTCCCCCTCTCTCTCTGCCCCCCCATCCCTCTCTCCTCCCTCCTTCCTCCCCCTCTCCCTCTGCCCCCCATCCCTCTCTCCTCCCTCCCCCTCTACCTCTGCCCCCCATCCCTCTCTCCTCCCTCCTTCCTCCCCCTCTCCCTCTGCTCCCCCCCCCCCCATTCCTCTCACAGCTCGGTCGTGGGAGAACATGGTGAGCGGCTGTAACCAAAGTCCGAACCCCAACAACCCGGCGGAGTACTGCTCCACCATCCCCCCCCTGCAGCAGGCCCAGGCCTCCGGGGCCCTCAGCTCGCCCCCGCCCACCGTCATGGTGCCTGTCGGCGTCCTCAAGCACCCCGGCAACGAAGGTAACCTCCTCGGGAACCCCCACACACTTCCTGATGATGTCACATAGAAGGACAACCTCTGAAGGAACACTTACCTTTCTCAATGGTTGATGCCATGTCAGAAAACTGTTGATGACCTAATATGGAAGGGTGGGCCAATGGAAAACAGGAAATGATGTAATCCTTTACTTTATGATTGCCAGAATACGTACATGTTTTAAAACCACACTTTTGAAGATCCGTGGAGGTTTGTATAGCACAGTCACGTCAGCTTTGCGTGAAGTTTGTTTTGTTTTGCACTAGTATCTATGAGCACACTGTACGTCCACACAATAAGGGTGTCTGTCTGGTAATGGAAGAAATGATGATGGTGGAAGTGACTGATGAATTGGTGTCTGGTGACAGTGTGTGCCCTTACTTGCTATTACAGGGTCGCTCCCGCGAGAACAGCGGAGGGTGTGGTTTGCGGATGGTATCCTTCCCAACGGGGAAGTCGCCGAATCCTCGGGTGTACCCGCCAGCAGCCCCGCTCCCCTCGGAAATCTGCCAGCACCCCAAGAATGTGGCAAACCTCCTTCGGCCACCGTAACCGAGGTTCAACCTTCAATTATTGTATAGTTATTTAGTTTACTCCCAAAACTGTATTGCTTCTTCCTACAGTTACTGTATGTTGAGGTTGCGGTGGTCTTAGTCTTACCTCAGACCCTAAACGTTAGACTTTAGTCCCTGGGACGCTGGTAACCTGGTCTCCCCTCCAACAGGCGGCGTCTGCGCCCACAGCCCAGGGCACGGGGGCCCTGATGGGTAGCCCCGTGGGAAGCTCGCTCAACCTCATCCCCAAGGACGGGCTCCCGCCAATCCTGATCTCCACCGGCGTCAAAGGAGGTACGGGGAGCCAGCTCACAGGTGCTTGTTCATCTTGCCCTTCAGCTGCCTCCTCCGTGTCTGGGTGTGTGTGCGTGTGCGTGTCTGTGTGTGTGTGCACATATGTCTGTGTGCATCTATCTGGTGCCATGGCAATGGTTGCCAGGATACCCCCTGCCAGTGTTTCATGTGCAGTGACCCTGGGAGAGAAAATTTGGGGAACTGGGGGCTGTAGCAGTGTGACTCCCCTGTGGTGACTGACGAGCTCCTCCCCCCCCCCCCCCCCCCCCCCCCCCCCCCACCAGACTACGCGGTGGAGGAGAGTGCTTCTGAGATCCTGATAATGCAACAGCTGGAAGAGGGCAGTCCTGACCCTCTGGTCTTCGTCCTCAACGCCAACCTGCTGGCCATGGTCAAGCTGGTCAACTGTGAGTGCTCCGTTCATTTGCACTTCCTGCTGAGGTGGTTAATTGGATAAGAAAAAAGTGGCGTTATCTCGACTGTCCAATCCGGTAAAGAGACCCTGTGTTACTGATTGTGCCGAGGAAGTCCAGGGTAGGTCACACCTGCCTGTCGTCAGTAGAGATCGATTGACTGCGATGTGTTGGGCTGTGCTCCGTAACTTAGAGGTTTGCAATTGTATACCTCGTGACAAGGTGTCTGTTCGTATTACACTTCTAATTACTGAGCTATGAATCAGGTTACCCACGTCTCGCCAACTGGCGTACTAGCTACGTATCGCTATCTGTCAAACGTCATGAATGACTGACCTGGCTTTCACGTGCGGTATGTTCCCCTGTAGGTGTATGAGCTCTAGCGATGAGCTGTGAAGTGTGAAGTACCTGAATCGGGTGCAGGAAGCTTCCAGAAGGCAGTGTGCCGTCGCAAAGCAGATTTTTTTGCTGTGGAAAATGCAGAAGCAGCCAGTCCTTAATAAGTGTGTTTTGCTCCAGTCATGCTGTGCTCTTTGTGAGGCCAGTGATTTGTAAACAGGATTCCCACAGGTCCTTGGAAACCTTGAAACTGCTTGATTTTGAAACAAAAAATGAATGGGGGAAATTCAAGGGTGTGAAAGTATTAGAATTTTGCGCACAATGCCTGTGCTTTATCAGAGTGCTTTCTGATAAATGGATTACATTGTTGGGGCAGAGTTTTCAGTCTGTCTCTCTCACTCTCTCGCTATCTCTCTCTCTCTCGCTCTCTCACTCACACTCTCTCTCTCTCTCACTCTCTCGCTATCTCTCTCACTCGCTCTTACTCTCGCTCACTCTGTCTCACTCGCACACTCTCTCTCTATCTCTTTCACTCTCTCACTCGCACTCTCTCTCTCTTTCACTCTCTCTGTTTTTCTCTCTCTCTGCTCCACCCACAGACGTGAACAGGAAGTGCTGGTGCGTGGCGACGAAGGGCATGCACGCGGTGGGGCAGGCGGAGGTGGTGGTGCTCCTGCAGTGCTTACCGGACGAGAAGAGCATCCCCAAGGACATCTTCAGCCACTTTGTGCAGCTCTACCAGGAGGCCCTGACCGGTGAGATGGGCTCCCGGGCCTGCAGTGCTGCCCAACGCTGCCCCCTGTGGCCCAACCTCGCCGCTACACCACTGCTGCACCAGACTGCCAGAACGCCGTGTTCTGCCCGGCCGGGCCTGTGACGGGGCCTAAACGGCGCTCGTTCTCCCCGGCAGGGCTATCCTTATCCGAACCCGCCCGTCTCGTTCACTCATTCGCAGCACGCGGCCAAGGTCAGGTGTTCTTAAAGACAACTGGAGGGAGTGACGTAATCTCGCGTCGCGGAGCTGCGGGGAACGGCGGTAGCTCGAGGGGAGGGAGGGGCCTCTCCCAAAATATGAAGTATTCCGGGGTGTCAGTTGGGATCCCTGTGATGGGGATTTTAAACACCCGCCTGCAAACGCGCTCAAGCAATTAAAACAGCGATTAAATTCACATTAAAGCAATCCTCGAGGCGTGCAGCTTGTCCCCTTCTCCAAGCCGCTGTGCCTTATCAAGTGAATTATTTTCTCCATCAGTCATTAGTAATGGACATTGCTGTGGTCGTGCCTTGCCTGATAGAATGGCATTGAGCAGCAGAATGTTTATGTGCTCTAGTTTAGAGGCGGTCTGAGTCACCCTGGCTGTTATATTGTTGGCCTGAGTGAGTTGGCAGGCTTGTTTTAGAAGTGTTTTTCAAAATCTCACTCGAAGCTGCTGAAGTGTTTTGCTACTAGCGTTCGCAGAATAGTACAGCTAGCGCATTTGATAGTCGTACTGGGTTTAATTGTAGGATACCTCTGGCCTCGTTGTCCTGCAACTGCTCATTGAGCGTTATTGCTACGATCATCGAGTCGCTTAGTAAGATACCATTACCCAGGTACCATTACCAGATAGGTGTCTGTTTCTGCATCTCCTCTTCCAGTACTAAAGCGTATGAAGTCTGTTATCCTCACACACCATGAGTAGACTGTGCTGTTCGGAAAGTATTGACACAATACTTGTATATTTTATAAAATGGAGTATTTCAGCATTGTGTCCTTGGACTTTTGGAATGGGATGTCAACAGTTTTGGAGTTGTATTGATGTACAGGAAATCTACACTCATAATATAATTATTAGTACTCATCAGTTTATGGTATTTTAATTTCATAGAGTATACATGCTTGCATGCTCACTCACTCACTCACTCACTCACTCACTCACTCACTCACTCACTCACTCACTCACTCACTCACTCACTCACTCACTCACTCACTCACTCACTCACTCACTCACTCACTCACTCACTCACTCACTCACTCACTCACTCACTCACTCACTCACTCACTCACTCACTCACTCACTCACTCACTCCAGAGTCCTGGGTCGGGTACTCATTTATTTTACATTCAGCAGATTTACAATTTATTACAATTTATTACAATTACGTAATAAATAACACAATGGAAATGGCAGCTTCTGAAACTAAAGAAAAGGTAGCGAGAGGGGAGTTCAGCTGCAAAGTGTTTGCGTATGACAGTCATAAAATCGGTACCTTTTTTATTGATAGGCTACTTGGATGTGTTTCACTAATTTCAAAATTATATAGGCCTAATATTTTCTTTTCAACACCATATAAGCCTTGTTAATTTTTAATAGGCTAGACAATTGTTTCGAACAATTGTTTATCTCGAATGTCAACTAAAATGTGCGTTGTGCAACGGCCACGGACAAAGCATTATTTTAAACGGTCCATTGTTACTGTAAAGCAAATCTGAGAAGCATTTATATTGATGTTTTGTCTATTTATTTATTACACTAACTGTAATGATGTATTTTATGTGCTTCGTAATCGAATGGCTTGCATAGGGCCATCATCTCATTCTAATCTTAATAGCGCGGTTCGGTTTGCGGTTGTTATCGTTGCGGTTCGGGTCGGTTTGCGGAAGCAGCATGCGCTGCCTGCGGTTTGCGGTGATGACGTGGCGGTTACGGTGCGGGCGCGGTTTGTTAAAAATGGACAGGACTCTGACTCACACACTCACTTCCGTCCATCCGTGTTGGACTGTTCACCACCTAAATTGTATTGCGAGTTATGTCCGCGTGTGTGACCTCTGCCTGGTCCCGGGTGATGAAAGGCCCGTCTCTGTGTCCGTCTCCACAGGGAACGTGGTGACCAACCTGGGCCACTCCTTCTTCACCCAGAGCTTCCTGGGGAGCAAAGAGCACGGCGGCTTCCTGTACATCAGGCCCACCTTCCAGTCCCTGCAGGACCTGCTGCTGCCCAACCCGCCCTACCTCTTCGGCATCCTGGTCCAGAAATGGGAGACCCCCTGGGCCAAGGTCTTCCCCCTTCGCCTCATGCTGAGGCTGGGGGCCGAGTACAGATGTGAGTGAGCCTCCCTCCCCCTAGGGGGCAGCGCGGGATTGGGTGGGGACAGCTATGACTGCTGCGTGCGCAGGGGTCGGACAGGTGCGGCCAATTTAACGTGTTTTTGCGAACCGTCCGCGGACAAAATTGAAACGATGTTTTTAATGAACGATCCCAGATTTTTTCCTCAACAGGAGGTGACTCATTTGTAATTATAGCTATGAATAGGCCCTTCTAATACATTTCCGGTAGGTTGTTGTGAGAACAGGTGCATATTCAGGTTTGTTAACGGAAGTTTAAGGTGGAAGATAGGAGTGTAAAGCCTGGTTTGAATAAGCAGGTACGCGCTGCGCTAGTTCCAGTCATCGCAGAACATTGACATTGCGCCCATGCCATTCCATGAGCGTTCTGAAGAGGGGCGTTAAGTTAAATGTGCGTGTTGCCGAAACGTCCTTTTCCGGCGCCTCCTCTGCCGTACCTCCAGCCTGTTTTGAGCAGCGTGACGGCAGGTTTTTTTGAGTTTTGAGTTTGCCGAATTCCTGGCAGCGGGAGCGTGACTCATTTCTCACACATGCCGGGTGGTTGGCGAGCTACCCGCTCCGCTCGGAGCCCGGTCTGTTACCCATCTGAGCTGGCACCGTGCGCACGCCAGTCTGAAACCACTACACAGGGCGCGCCATTGCACCTACGGGCTCCAGGGATTATTACAGCAGCCGGGTGGGAATCCATTTTAAAGAATTTAGTTGAAGATGCGCTTTGTTAAAGTTGAGACATTGCCAATGATTTTAATAATTTTACATCCAATATCCTGGGCACACCTGTCAGTATGAAAGCAGTTTTTCAATTAAAACGGAAGAGGGAATTTTATTTTGCCAAATGATGGGTCTAAATAACTGTCAGGTTCTGCTGGCGTAGTGTCTGGTAAACACACCTGTTGGCCCGATTCATTACTGAATGCCTCAGATTAATTAAACAGAACCACTGATTAAATATGTTATCACTGGGCACAAATTAGTGAAATGGAAGGAACTGATCCTTATGAAAAAGACCAAGCTGTGCTGTGTCATTAGGGCCATTGCAGTAGGTTTTCATAAAGATAACTGTGGCAGAGGTGTGGAGGCAGGCCGTGTAGAAGAGGCTGTAACAGTGAGGGCTGGCGGCCATAAAAAGCAGTCACAGACCCTCAGCGTAGATGTAGAGTGGGAGGCGTCGCTGGTAACCTGCTCCAATCTCTTCCCGTTGCCCGTGGCGACACTTAAGAAACGGGTGTGGTCAGCGGTGGTCAATATATCTGCCAGTGTCCGGCAGATATATTGGCGAGGCTGAGAGCTGATTCTCCCCCGGGCAGAAGAGGACCCGGCTTTGCTGAGTCTAGCTCTCCTTCCTCATTAGGGGATGGGGTGTATTAGCTTAACGAGACACGCCGCGGTCGTTTCATCTGACTGAGGTTCACATTCCTGTCTGATTTCTGTAGTGAAGTGAAGTCCCTGTTGGTGTTTAAGTCAGTATCCATGCATTCCTGTTAGTGCACTTTAGCTGCAAATGAGGGGGTGAGGCGGTTGTGTTTTGGCAGCAGTGTGTGTGTGTGCGTGGGGTAGAGGCTGTAAGACCAGATTGGTGTACTAAGGGAGGTGTGCTGTGATGTGTTTGGTGTGTGATGGTGGTATAGACCCTTTAGGGTCAGTGTGCTGTGGTGTTTGTGGTGTGTAATGGTGGTATAGACCCTTTAGGGTCAGTGTGCTGTGGTGTTTGTGGTGTGTAATGGTGGTATAGACCCTTTAGGGTCAGTGTGCTGTGGTGTTTGTGTGGATGGTGCAGACTGTATGACCCTGTGTAAACCGTAAGCCCTCTCCCGTGTTTCAGTCTATCCCTGCCCGCTGTTCAGCGTGCGCTTCAGGAAGCCGCTCTTCGGAGAGACCGGCCACACCATCATGAACCTGCTGGCGGTGAGAACCTGGCTGTCTGTGTTCGGGCTGCACGATTATGGCAAAATAATATAATTACACGATTATTTTAGTCAATATTGAGATAACGATTATTTAACACAATAATTAATTGGTTTTCGGAACATAATACTTTTATTGCACTGTAACAGAATAATGCTTATACTTTCACATTTTCTAACCCTAACCCTCTACTGTGAGGGAGGTAAAATAGGAGTGCTTTATTTGATATAGAACACCAGAGAAAGTCCAGTAAAGTGAGTTTTCATTTGTGAACACACTGTGCCTTCGAAATCGTCATTCTCGATTATTCTTGTTTAGTAATCGTGGAAAGCCAATGTTGATAACACAATTAACATTAGATTCATTGTGCAACCCTAGTCTGTGTGCTACTGTCCTTTCTCTCTCCCTCGCCCTCTCCCGACAACCCATCTGAAACTTCCTCTTGCACAAATACTGGCGTCTTTTTGTTCCGTCAGCTGAGTATTCTCTCCCCAGAGTATTTTACTCCTCCCTTCATTTCCAGGATTTCCGGAACTACCAGTACACGTTGCCGGTGGTGACGGGACTGGTGGTGGACATGGAGGTGCGGAAGACCTGTATTAAGATTCCCAGTAACCGCTACAACGAGGTAGGTGTGTTTCAGCCATGGAGCGTGCTCTGTAGGGCTCCCCCACAGGAGGATTCTGGGTCAAGGCCATGTCTGTACAGATCACGCTCCTTTCACATAACAAGGGATGTCTTTGTACATTCAAAATGGTTTTAGTCGAAATCTTGATTGACGATTGCTCAGACCGTCATGACATTTCATCAGTTTTTCATGAACAGAACTGCAATTTTATAGCTTTTGAGTGTTATCGAGTTTTTTCCCATGAGGACTTTCAGCGTATCTGAATGACGGGGTGCAGTGGGTTTTAACGGTAGGGGGAGAGTTTATATTACACGGCTACCGCTAATTTAGCTTCCGTATCTCCCCAGCTCATGAAGGCCATGAACAAGTCCAATGAGCACGTGCTGGCCGTGGGGGCCTGCTTCAACGAGCGCGCCGACTCCCACCTCGTCTGCGTGCAGAACGACGACGGGAACTACCAGACCCAGGCCATCAGCATCCACAACCAGCCCCGCAAAGGTATGCCAGAGAGAGGCCCACCCCCGGCAGGATGAGTGTGTGAGAAAACAGGGCCCAAACTCGGCTCTGTGTGAGCACAGAGAGGGGCCCGTCCCGGCAGGATGAGTGTGGGATAAAACAGGGCCCAAACACGGCTCTGTGTGAGCACAGAGAGAGGCCCGCCCCCGGCAGGATGAGTGTGTGAGAAAACAGGGCCCAAACTCGGCTCTGTGTGAGCACAGAGAGGGGCCCGTCCCGGCAGGATGAGTGTGGGGGGAAACAGGGCCCAAACTCTGTGTATGTGGGAGTTCACTTCACCTGAAATATTTACCCATTCACAGTAATCAACTGTTAAATGTCCCAGAGTCAGAATTTTCAGTGAAATGCACTCTGGCCAAGCTCTGTCAGAAATAGGTTTGTATGGCATGAAGAAATGATAGAGTATCGCATGTCCATAAGGAATTACTAACTCCTCAGATGATGTCTGGTGCAAATAATGCATATGTGCGTTTCTGTTATGTGCTCTTTGGCAGTGCTGGTCGATGACAGAAGGCATTATGCTGGAGTTGTACATTTTTTAAAGTGTGGAGACCTAGGGGGGTATTTCACAAAGTGGGATTGATAACTTACTCTGCCAACTTTCATTAATATTTTGGAAAAAACAATGTATGATTTAATTTATTGATCTATTGATGCTGTCCCCTTTCTGAAGTGAAAACGCTGTTTTGATGTTTTGCCTCAGTTACCGGCGCCTGCTTCTTTGTGTTCAGTGGGGCTTTAAAAGCCGCATCAGGATACCTGGCCAAGTCCAGCATTGTGGAAGGTGAGAGTCAACTGTTATCTGTGTGTGAGCACGTGTGTGTGCGTGTGTGCGTGTATGTGTGTGTGTGCGTGTATGCGTGTGAGCACGTGTGTGTGCGTGTATGTGTGCGTGTGTGTGTGTGTGTGCGTGTATGCGTGTGAGTGTGTGAGCGTGTGTGCGTTTGTGTGTGTGTGTGTGTGCGTGTATGCGTGTGAGCACGTGTGTGTGCGTGTATGTGTGCGTGTGTGTGTGTGTGTGCGTGTGTGCGTGTATGTGTGCGTGTGTGTGTGTGTGTGTGCGTGTATGCGTGTGAGCATGTGTGTGTGTGTGTGTGTGTGCGTGTATGCGTGTGAGCACGTGTGTGTGTGTGTGTGCGTGTGTGTGTGTGCGTGTATGCGTGTGAGCATGTGTGTGTGTGTGTGCGTGTGTGTGTGTGTGTGTGTGTGTGTGTGTGTGTGAGCGTGTGTGTGAGCGTGTGTGTGTGTGCACACGTGTGCATGCAGTTAGACGTGAGGACGCTACGTGTCTCGGATGGGGAGTAATTCCGCTCCTCTTCCTCGCTCAGACGGCGTGATGGTGCAGATCACAGCAGAGACGATGGATGCGTTGCGGCAGGCCTTGCGGGAGATGAAGGACTACACCATCGTCTGTGGGAAAGCCAACCAGGAGGACAGCCAGGAACAGGTCCACATTCAGTGGCTGGAGGACGACCGCAATTTCAACAGGGGGTGAGCCAGCAGGAGGCAGCATCGAGCTACATCGTCTAATGACTGACTGAAGGAGCTGGTCATCATAAAAGAAGAGCCTATGTGTATTAACTTTAGTCATAGAGAAAAGTAAGCAGAAAACCATGAAATGACACCTTTGTGGAGGGTCTATTTAAAGTCACGTGTACACAAACGGATAAAGATGGCTCCTTCCTTCCTCTTTATCACCCAGACTCCACACTGACTGAGTGTTAAGGGTCTGAAAGACATCAGTTATTGGGTTCGCAAAGTCTCATTGATACTGACTACTGCAGTGTCCGTTCGGAATGGGCCAATTTCTTGGCCCCCGGTATTGCTGCTTGCAGCTTTCTCGAGAACCGCTTATCCAATCAACTTCACACTCGTCACTGCACTTCCTTGGGTCCTGAGCAATACACCTAGCGAATTTCACCTTCATACAGTGCCCTGTTGTCGAGCAAATCGAAATACAGACACACGGCAGACAGGATTCCTGCCTTTATAGTTCGATGATATGACATTGTTAAAAAAAAAAATTTTCAATACTGAGAGTACAGACACTTCAGATTAGTATTAGATTCTCTACTTAGATTCTCAAGTGTTACACAAGAAAGGACTGATACTGACACCAACATAACAGGAATAATGGTTTATTGCCCAGACACAACAAAGAAATGAACAGATATGCACCCTTAAGATATGCTGTGACCCTAGTGCTTCAGGAGACCTAATTAAATATGTCTTTGAAGGTGTGTTCCTTGAACAGAGCTCAAACAGTCTTATATTAACCTGCTCTGTCTAAGTACCAATCATCTAAGGTGATTATTTTAGTACGTCCAATCATCTGTAACGTTATCTTATTTGAACCCAAAACTAAAGCCTGCTCACCAAACACCTTAAGTTGGTAGCATTCAAATCTGACAGTGGGTGGTAAAACTGAGTTGAAGAACAAAAGGCTTACGATCAGGGAAAAGTATGAATTGACTCGGGGTGAAAATGGAGTCGCTCAGACCAGTTTGTGTATTGGAAGGGTAAATGGAGGGGATACAGTGTGTGTGAGTGGATTAGTTTGGAACAGGTAGGACATTTCTGCTTGATTAAATCTTACATCATAATAAATGATACACTGTTGAGTCTGACCCTGGTGTCTGTCGCGTAGGGTCATCAGTCCCATTGACGGCAAGTCCATGGAGTCCATCACTAGCATAAAGATCTTCCACGGCTCAGAGTTCAAAGCCAGCGGGAAGGTCATTCGCTGGACAGAGGTACTCCTCAGTGCCTCAAATATACCCTTCACAAACTTTATTTTGGATTGTTGTTCTTGTTCTTGACCTTTGACCTGTGTCTGCCACAGGTGTTCTTTCTCCAGAGCGACGACCAGCCCAGCGGTCTGAGCGACCCCGCGGACCACAGCCGCCTGACGGAGAACGTGGCGAGGGCGTTCTGCGTGGCGCTCTGCCCACACCTCAAGCTCCTGAAGGAGGACGGCATGGCCAAGCTGGGGCTGCGCGTCACTCTGGACTCTGACCAGGTGAGGGCGCCACTGTGCATCAGCAGGGAGGGAGTGCTGAGCTGTAGGTGCTTCCCGGTGTGCAGAGCCGTAAACAGGGTTTGGTCGGGTTGCCGTGAGACCAGGAATTTATATTTACGCTGTCAGTGGCCAGCTCCTAATTTCAGTGTCCACTGGTGCATAACCCAGACACAATCCAAGTCGTACAAGTCAACGAAATGAGTTTCCTGCTTATTTGAGTTGTCTAAAAATGTTTTTTTGTCATATTCTACAGGAACTGAAACAGTTGTTGCTTCATGACTTAAGTAGTGATTGGCATTTTCTATGGGAATCATACATTTTTTGTTCACTTGTGGTTGAGACCACAGGGCACAGTCACATTGAAGCCTAAGTAAGCCTGCATTCTGGGGTCTTTGATACTGTGGGGGGTAGTGGGGAGTGATGTACGAGCTGCGTTCTGTGTTACAGTTTGGTACTTACATTCATTAAATGCTCTCACTCGACCTTTTCTAGTTAAGATGAGGTTTAAGAGTTTCTTCAAAGAATTTTTATGCCTTAACTGAAAACTTTCATGAACAGTTACTGAATTCTTTTGACCTATGCAGCAGTTTTTTTTTGCCAAAAGGCAGAGATAAGAGCGCGGTGTTTCTGTTAAACAGGTGGGGTACCTGGCGGGCAGCAACGGGCAGCCCCTGCTTCCGCAGTACATGAAGGAGTTGGACAGTGCCCTGGTGCCAGTGATCCACGGTGGGGCATGCCAGCTCAGTGAGGGGCCCATGGTGATGGAGCTCGTCTTCTACATCCTGGAGAACCTCTCCTAGGGAAGGACCCGCCCAACGGGCCGGACTCCTCCCACCTCCTCCCCGCCCCCCCCCCCCCCCGCCAGCTCTCTCACTTGCACTTCCAAGAGCCTAAAAGCTGTGGCGCAAAGCACTCCTCCTGGTCCTTCTATGCACCTTGTCCATCTTCCTTACAGGCCGGGGGGGAGGGGGGCAGGCCAGAAGGGGGGGCAGCGAGTTGGGCTGTGTGTCGGGGACCGACAGGTCTTCCTCCGGGAAGGAGACCCCGCCTCAGCCCCTCCCGCTGGGCTTCCACACAGCCGCTCTGCCTCTCAGAACGCTGCGCCGTTTCGCGTTTCCCATAATTCCACCAGAGAGGCCCCGGCGGTTTGCACGCCGGTTAAACATCGAGGGCGAGTGCATTTGGACTTTTCTGTAGCACCCAAGGGCTGATGGGAGGTTGGCCTATGAAACATGCGAGCCCTGCACGCCCTTAAAGGGACAGTCTCTCGCAGCGAGGACGTCCAATTCTAAGGCAAACGACAAAAAAAAAAAAAAGTCTTTTCTCTCATTCCTGGTGCTCAGTGCCTGGTAGTCCAGGCATTCAGGCTCAACTCCTGGCTTTATTAACAAATCATGAGAGGCTTTGCTTTGTAGGAGTGAGCGGGATTCCTGTCCTGGCAGCGCATTGGCCCCACGGTTTATCCCGCTCCTAGCATCCCAGATACTGAAAGAGGTGTTCCGTTGTGCAAGGACTGCATGACTGAGGGAAGCCTTTCAGAAGCTCAGCATAAGCATGTGCACATTGGAGTTCCCGTTACACGTTTAGGTCGCGCTTGAACCGCGTTTCGCATACGTCGCTCGCGCTTGGTCGCGCCGCATCGGTCAGGCGCTCGACGGATGTCATTGGCTGCCTCAGACCGAAGTCAGGCAAAACGGTGTCGACGCTTTACCTCCTGGAGTGAACTGGAGCGGCAAGTCGTTAACACTGTTTTCAAAAGAGACCCGCACGGCTGTCGATGGCAACAGAATCTTCCGGCCCAGAGCTCACCTCATCGTGGGCCCCCTCTTCCGCCTCTCCCAGTCCAATGCTGGCTTCTTCTTTCACATGGGATTTCAGACCCACTCCGAGTCAGGGAATTGGGTCCTAGCACTTAATATTTAAATAAAAGAAACAAACTCAAGCAGAAGAATTGGGGAGGGAAGCTAAAAGGAAAGCAGGTGGAACAGATGGTAGGCTTGTTTCTGCAGTGGGTTTGATTCTCTTGGAATCTGTTCATTACCGGGGTCTCCCTCCACAGCAGCAGGGGCAAACCCTCACAGGCATAAGGAAATGAGGCGTCAGCAGTGCTCCCTGGCCCGCTGGTTTCGGAACGAGGGTCTGATCTTCCCGCTGCCGGGAAAAAATATCCACAATCACACGTTTGGCAAACCTTTCAAATCTCACACCGGACCGGACGCCACATACACAGTAAACCTGCAGAGTCATTTCTTAAAGCTTCAGTGAAGCTTAAGGTGGCTAAACACTGCTGCCAGTTTACAGTGGTTTAAATTGCAGTTGTAAGTAAATCAGCCACTAGAATACCCTGGCAGTAGAAGGTGGGGGGTGGGGAGGAGTCATTTTTGTTCTTGACCAAGGATGTATAAATTGATATCCAGGGAGGAACAAACTCCTACATATATTTGAGGCACCTTTACATTAGCAACTCATTGTTGTTGAGTAGCAGGTAAGTTCTCATCATCAGCGCACCATTTTGGACCTGCTTCACCAGGGCACCTTGAAGTGAATGTAATTGTTTCAGGAATGACTCAAAAATAATCACAATCAACGATATTCAATTTGAATACAAAACAATTTTAAAAAGGGAACACAATATGCAAGCAATTAAACCAGTTGTTTTTTTTTTTAAAGAAAAAAAAGTTAGTTTTTCTAAGGGAAAGGAAATCAAAAAAAAAAAAAATGCATGAGGAAAGTCAATTTGAAGGCACTAAATGGTGTGAAGGGCAGAAACTTAGTCCTGACGACTTCCTGTTACACACGACACAGACCACAAACCGACAGACTGTGCTCTCATTGAGAATTGGGCCTGCTTACGCACAGTACTGTGATTCAGGAGCTTGGAGATCACCCTATGGGAAGCTCTCAATCTCTGTGCGCCGGCGGACTCATACCGTCCAGTAGCACTCTGCTCCTTGCCTCTTTCCTCCAGCCGTTTGACCCGGCAGTGTTTACACACCTGATGTAGCTTCTCCCTTTTGCGCCTGAGTTTAGCATGTTACACTGAGCGAGCGAGCCTTCGCCACATGCAGGATGAGCTGCTTGAAGGGACTTTTCCGGAACGCACCGCTGCATAACCACAGAGCCATATTGGAACTCTGTGTGGCCGAGCCTGACGAACATTCTGCAAATTTGCGGCATTTCCGCTAAAACTTTGGGAGACTGAGGAATTCCTTGTACAAAAAAATTTAAATATTGGAATTAGCTGGATACATTGAATTACAAAGACAAAATTAAATGTATTTAAAGCCAAAAACTGTACATCTTTTCTTTCATGTACACTACAATGTCAATAAGAGCAGTCTTCTTTATTGAAAACTGCATCTGTATAATTAAACTTCTATAAAATGAAATGCATGACTATTTATTTGAGAATGGTGTTGTTTCACTTTATATCACAAAATAATCTGGTAACTAAAAGCAGCCACCAAGTTATTTTGACTGGTTAAAATGCCTTTAGTTGATGGGAATAATGAATACACACAACCTTACTTGTCATACATAATGTTTAACTACATGTACTTTAGATTTTGCAGAAAAAGGCCACAAGCATTCAAACTAACTTTTATTTAAATCCAAGCCAGTATACAACAGATTTACAGATAAAAGTGTCAAGGCCATTTAAGGAGTGCAGTAGCATTATTCTAGAGCAGCAGATGGCGTTAAAGAACATACAGCAAACTGTCTGTGAGCTGGGGCGTGGTCTGTCAGCTGATGTCACTGATATGTAAACACAGGACGAGTCCTGGCTACTCCTCTCTTTCTGCCCACCCCACAACTACAGCAGTCTGCAGCATCAGCACATTTACACTGCCCAGCCTCTCTGGAGTGCCTGCATATAGGGTGCTAAACTACGGATTCAACCATCTCTTATGTACACGACCCCCCTCTCAAATTCACAACCTGTACTGGAGAAAAAAGAAAAAAACCCAAATGGCTTAACATGCTCAACATAAACATGAAATAACTTGCAGCAACCTTAAAACAGTGAGACAAGAACGTGCAATGGAATATTACAATACTGCCAGAGCCTTGCTTATAATGGTGTGAAATGTACAGAAATAAAACTTTGGAAAAATTTTTTTTTTATTATTTTTAATCACCTGCATTCCCTGTAACGCCAGGGTCTGTAGAGCCTAAATGTAAAATATATTATCTGTGCAAACTCATTTCTAAATAAAAGCAAGAATATAATTTATAAATCTGAAGAGAAATAATTCTGTAAACTGTTGAGTGCCTTAGGAATCCGCACTAGGTTGGTCGATCTGTTCCTTGAATTGTGGTTCTCTTACAAATTAATTTGCGACAGTCCAATCATTTACTAGATATGACACATTTGGCAACATTTTGTAAGCATGCATCTATTTGGCCATTTTAGCCATGGTAATCAGCATATAAACCAGCTCTCTATTTGTGCACTCCTCTTTGAGAAAGTTTCAACTCAAGTAACTCAAGATTACTGCAAGGCTGATACTGGCTATAGAAGATGGAAGATCTAAACAGTACCTACGTTCCCTGATTTAGATAAGATTAAATGTAGATTTAAATTAAGTACTGGCAAACAATCTCAGCCAACCTCGTTTCCCTGAATGGCAAAATCCCATTTTCAGTGGTTGCGTTTTGTTGACATTGAATAAAAGGTTCAACCAACAGGAGTCCATTCCATGCATACTGGCAGCAGACTGGTCCAGTTGAGGTGAAGCAACAGTGAAACTTATGGAACATAAAACAAATCACCTATGTGGACTCACAGAGAAGTTAATATAACTAGGCAATAGAGTTGAAATATGAACTTGCATAGGATTAACAGCCCCAACATAATTAACAGTCTATGAACTGGGGTACTTTATGTGTATTGCCAGTTTGGCAGCAAATGTCATTTATTAATATGCTTTTTTCAAAAATGACATTGGCACACAGCAACAGTGATTACTTTGGTATTAGTGCATAAGTGCAAATCAAATCACATCCACTTTCAGCTCACAAAGTCACCCAGGTAGAATGGTATGGCTAACTTGAAATGGCAAGAATGTAAAAGCCTTTTGCGCAAGGCCCCTAAGTTGTACGCACTTCCTTTTACACCTAATCTCAAACCACGTCTTGAGAGTACAAGTAATGAACTCCTTCCCAAGTAGACATGCCAGGACCCCGTCGCTGTGAACAGGAGCTGTGTGTCCGTCTGTGTGCGGGATGTCGCGTGGAGCAGCGGCTTCTACAACCGCTGCCAGGACTAGGGCAGCTTCCACACTCAACATAAGCCTTCGAAACGTGTCCCCTTATCCCCCTCGTCTAAGGCCTCTCCACCTGGAAGACAAAAGGACGAGTCACGTGATTTGCTTTGCCAACCGTGGTCAAACCCAACCGCAGAATGAAGAATGGCCGCTGCATACCTTGCGAGAAGTTTTCTACTTTGAGGAGTTGCTTATAGAACAACCTACAACAGAAAAAGGAGAGCAGTGTTGGGCCGGGATGTCCAAGAGGAGCAGGGGTGGGGGGAGGGAGGAGGGAGGAGGTGACCAAAGGGTGGTGGGGAGCAGGAGGACCAGCCAGCACTCATTCGGAGAAGGGATCAACATTGGTTCCTGTTTTTATATAAAGCACTTCTACGAAACTTCTCTTACACTACATTTCTCACTGACTGGAGAACTGGAACCTATCAGACTTGCTCACAGGGCTGGCTGACTCTAAAAGTTCCATGGGTCTGCTCCGAATTGGGTAAAACTGCATTTAGATATAGTGCTCCTCATACCTGGAATGAGACACAGTGCACATTAAAGCTCTCCTAGATTACTATGGGCCAATTCAGGACCCTGATTAAGAACCTCACTACCTTTGAATGTAAATGTTTCAACTGAATTTAATTGTTCTATTATTTTATTATTTAAATTCAGTTTTATATTCCCTTTTTTTACCTTAGCTTTTTGACTGTTAGAACACCTCTGTTTTGTTTTGTAACCAGGGCTCCGTTGAAAAAGAGACCTGCAGTGTCTCAATGCGATTTCCCTGTATAAATGAAGGCTATGATGATCGCTTGTGTTGAAGCTGAGGGAGACCACACTATGAGAAATATCCATTGCGGAGATTCGGCATGAGGTACACTGCGCAGAAGATTATTTTTAGTCCAATGAGAAACATTTAACGGGAGGCTTCCATGACACATTCGAAGGTAGCACTCGACAGATCTGGGACCCTTTTGCACCTCATTAGTTAGTGTGGGAGGATAGTGTAAAGAGAATTCTCTCTTGCGATCTGACAGTCAGCCTGTACTTAAAGAGTCTCAGGAGTGCTCATTTGGGATCGGTTTTACCTTTTAACTCATAATGCACAAGGCTAAAGGTGTTTAAAACGGGGAGCAGACACGTCCGCGGACTTTCGTAGTCGAGCGTGCCAACCCCCCTTTGTAGACTACATTTCCCATAATTTTTGCGTGCAAATTGCACGTCTCAGTATGCAGTACGCTTGTACGTGTAATGACAGGTCCGTGCTGACAGGTCTGTGCGGACACAAAAAAACCACTGCTGCGCGGACTGCCTAGGCGGACGTACGTTTTGGGTCTGCTACGATGCCATTTAGGTCCACACAGACCCTGTGGACATCCGTAACGCATACGTTTTTTTGGCGGCTATGAATTGGCCTTTAGATACGGACAGAGTACAACCTGATCCCAGATCAGCACGCATAGACCGATAAGCTTAACGTGGGCCCTGGCTTCCGGCGAATGGCTTGATGTGAGGTTGGCGGCTCTCCTTACCTGGGGCTGCTCCAGGACCACCCAGCGCTCTGTGGTGGTTTGGAGGTCCTGTCCACTCAGCGGCTCCCGTAGGCGTACCCTCACCTCTATTCGCCCACCCGTGGGCTTCCGGCCGTCAATCAACTGGTCAAACAGAATCAGTCAGTCCAGTACCCTGTGTACCCTTCAATACAATTTCAGCGGTGCATTTAAATCCTGGTGGACTGTCATAGCCTCACAGAGAGACACACTAATATACTACAGCTGCACATGACTGGTTCAGTGGGCAGAACTTAATGCACTTCCAGGTCACGTCTGCGGTCTGTACTGGCCCCACAGGGATGGAAGCGCAGTCAGAGCAGCAGAGACGGTGGCCACCCTCTGACAGACTGAAGACCCACTTCTTTAGACTGCGCCTCGGTTCCTCCACCTAGCCCCTCCCTAGCGCTTTCACCCAGCCCCACACCCGAGTAGGTGTAACATTTGGCCTGTGGTTCTTTGGTGTTGTCTTGGTTTGATGTTCAATAGGGTTGCTGACAAGCTGTCAATTGAGCGTGAACTAGCCGTCTTTCTCCTGGGACTGTAGTTCATCTCTGGGGAATTACAGCACTTCAATCACTGATCTTTGCACTGTAAGTCACTGTATAAGAGAGAGTCTGCTACATTCCAGTAAAGAGCAAATATTAAGTACTCTGGTAGATAAACTCTTATAAATATCCCTGCTGCTAAGCAGAACAAATTGAGGAAGACAGGCGAGTCCTAAATCTGCAAGCTCCATTTAACCTTGGAAAGTGGTGCTAAAACATGATAAAAAAATAAATGACTGGGATGGATATAAAGGATAGAAGATAATGTGCACTATAAACTCAGACACTGAATTCTGAACTGATTTTAAACCCAATTCTGAGCCTGGACCCTGGTCTTACCTCAACGATCTCCCGCACTTCACTCTCCGCCTCCAGTTTCTCCAGCTTCAGATGGGCCGTCCCCACAGGCTTGTCACTCCGGAGGAAGCCCCTGTCAATCACAAGGAGTGAGGTCACCACAAAAGTACAGCGTGAGTGTGAGTTGAAGAGACACAGAGACACAGCCGAGGGTGAGTTGGAGGGACACGGCCGAGGGTGAGTTGGAGGGACACGGCCGAGGGTGAGTTGGATGGACACGGCCGAGGGTGAGTTGGATGGACACGGCCGAGGGTGAGTTGGATGGACACAGCCGAAGGTGAGTTGGAGGGACACGGCCGAGGGTGAGTTGGAGGGACACGGCCGAGGGTGAGTTGGAGGGAGGGGGAGGTTCTAGCGACTCACCCTTTGTGCAGCACTTCCAGTTTGAGCCCCTTAGACTGGATGATCCTGCGAAAGCCGCGGTGGTTACGGTTTATGGTCAACGTGAAGCTCTGGTTGTACTCTGGTGGGAAATAACGCACGGTTTAGGTGAAGAACTAAGACATTTCAGCTGACTGCACACCACAGCCAGGTAACAGCACAAGACCACACTGAGACACAACAGCCAGGTAACAGCACAAGACCACACTGAGACACAACAGCCAGGTAACAGCACAAGACCACACTGAGACACAACAGCCAGGTAACAGGAGAACCTCACTGCAATACACCACTGCTCACACACATGCAGCTCACACACAATACACAAACATTCAAAAATCACAGACAAAAACAGCTCATATAGCTGACAGAGAGGCCCGCCACCAGACCAGCACCCCTGAGCGGCCCCTGAACCACACTAGACCTGTAGGAGCTTTTTTTAAAATTAGTTGCTTGCAGTGTCAGATACACAATGCACTGGCGGCGGCCATAAACACCATGAACAGCGGATCGCTATTTTACCTGGACAGTTTGTGTTTTTGATGACAGCGGTCTTGTGCTTCTGCGGTTGCTCCTGGGGATGAAAAAAAAGGCAGTACAACATTAAATTGCAATGAAACCAATTTTTAACTGGGTACGAAATAATGTAATGTGAATGTTAAAACCAAAAAAAAACACTAAATGGTTTTGATGTTATACAAAGGCTCCTGCCTGCAGCCATTCCATTCTCAGTGCCTTTCTCTCATTTTGGCTGTTTAGCCATTTTCTTGACAGAAACAGAAATCCGTATCATCTACCTTTAATTAAATAAAACACTGCAGGCTGTATACCAACAACGTGCCATGCTAGGAAGAGTAGACTGCCTGGCATTGAGGAGTAAAATCAAGTACTGAGATTAGCATGCAAGATAACTTTGGGTGCACGCGGGTGCTTTTGTTGCTTTACTTTTACTCGTTCTGGGAGAATATGAAAGGCTGACAAAAGGCTGTACTGAACCAAATCTGCCCGTGCCACTCACCGTGCTGGGGTACTGGAATTCAAATTTGACATAAGCGTCCAGGTCGTTTGTTGCTATACCTATGCAACAGGAGTATGAGAGACAGAGAGAGAGAGAGAGAGATTAGATTCCTTTCCGTCATGTCATTTGCTTAACAAATCCAGAGGGTCCGGAACATTCCGGGACATGAACAGAGCCGAGCTGTCCCCCGTAATGACAGCGCTCGTCAAAGCTTACCGTGAGGGGCGGGGAGATTCATCCCTTTAACGATCACCACCACCATCTCTGTACTGCTGAGATCTGGGAAGATCCTGCAGTAAGTGAGGGGGGGGGGGGGGGGGGGGTAAGAGAGATAGAGAGAGACAGAGAGAGGGATAAAGTTCATATGTACTCCCTGAGCCGTGTTTAGAGAAAGGGAGTGCTGGCATGGGATGTGATTGTTATCACCACCTCAGAGATGTGATGATGATACCATACTGGTACTTATCTGTGTGCTTTGGTGAATTATCATAACATCGTTATTTCATAAGTAATATTTCAAATGGGAGAAATAATAGAATGCAGACTTAAGGCCCATTTCCACCATATAGTAATGATAACTCCATTTATTTTAAAAAAAATAAATAAATGCTCCAGTGCCACTTAATGAAGGTCTCCACACTACATCGATAACTATAAAAATGAGATGGACTGGGGTGTCTCGGTGGCGTAGCCTGTAAGAGCACCGTCCACACGCTCATTATGAGCCGTGACGTCAGCGGCGACCTTTGTTGCATGTCTCTCCCTCTCTCTGGCTCCCATTCTTCCTGTTTCTGAACACTGTGCTGTCCGATAAAGCTGAAAAGCCCTAAAAATATTACTTTTAAGCAATTAGATTGATAACGATAGTAGCCAGTCGTCACTAGGACTGGGGTGCTCCTGTCCTCCCCTGCGCCCACCTGACCGTCCTGTAGGTCCTCTCTTCGAAGCGGTGTTTGGGGGGGTCGAGGCCCCGCGCCTGGGACAGCTTCAGGATCTCCAGGTTTTTCTTGCAGCTCTCTGCCATCTTCTCAAACCTGAGAGGGAACAAAAAGAGACCGAAATTATCCCGCGTTCTCCGCTCGGCTGCGTCGTTCGCACCCAGGGGCTTCGGCAGGCGCGCAGGCGGAGAACGCGAACCTCTACCGCGCTGCGGAGTTCGCCTCAGGTCAGCGATGAATTCTGGGACGGCAATGCGAGCGAGTCCCATTAGCATACAAATGTCATTTTGGCAGAAGCACGCAGTAACTCCTTGAGCATGTTGATCAAAGGCGTCGTTCAGGTTTGAGTGCTTTTATTGTACGAGCATCTGATTACACATTTCCTGGAGGGGAGCTTAGCCACGCTTCAACAGAACAATAATAGTCCTCGCTGCGCGCCCAGACATTTCGGTTTTAAGGAGCACTTCATTTTTCCACAAAGGAACTTTGTTTGCAGTCTCAGATGCACAATGCGGTTACAATCAAATACAAAAATAAATACCAAGCAGAACATGTCATTAGGAGCATGTATTGTGGAGAAGAGGAGGAGCCCATTCACAAACGAACCCCAATGCAGCCCACTGTAGCCGCAGGAAATGGTCACAGCATGCTTCCTCCCCCCACAGGAAGTCGTTAATTGCACTGAAGTCCATCCCTGCTCACCTAGGCTTACCCAGCAAGAGCCGGGCTGCATTCGGATACAAATTTAATGCTTTCTTCCTGTCGTTCCCTTCCCTTGCTTCAAGGCGGGAATCCCCAAAATGCCAGGATGAAATATGGCAGCCACAGCAAGTGGGACTCAGTTCCAATTTAAGAAAGGGGAGGGAGTAATTGTATTACCTCGCTCCCTCGTTTATCCTCCCTTCCACCAAGGGTATAAAATACAAGCTTCCAGCAAGAAGGGAATCAGGGAATAATGCAATGCTCCACACGGAAAAAAAGTGGCCGGTCACGTTGTTAGCACTTTGGTAGCGCTTCCTATATCATGTGTGGGCCGTTCAGTTCCGTTTTGGTTTGTTTCTCGTCTATCCACCCTTGCAGAGCACCTGTTAAGTTTTTTATTTTTTATTTATTTATTTATTTCGGCATGCATATATTTACACTTTATCACAATTTCAGTAATATGCCCTGACAAAACACATTACTTGCCGAAAAGGGATACGGGAAAAAGCAGCCTGCTTATCATAGTCCCGCCCCATTTCCCTCATTATTTTACATGTTCATAATATACATTTGTTTAAAACAAATTTTTTTGTATCACAACAGCATAACTGAATTTTCTTTATAACAAAACAGTTTGCTTGCTGCACGCCACAAATTTCATCACAAGATGGCTCACTGGAGGCATTCGGATCCAATGTGTTAAATTGGATCCGAATGCAGCCCAGAGCTCCCCCTCAGTACTAAGGCACCCTCAGGTGGAGATGGAGCCAGCGCTTACTTGGTGGTCTCTGTGATGTTCCCCAGGTGAGTGAACTGCTTGGAGTACATCATGCATTTCTGAGAAGAAAACGAGGAGATTCATTCACAATCCCAAGTCAGATAGGAAGTATTAATTTAATTTTTATACAACAGTTCCGACCTCGCATTGTGATTGGCCGAGATGCATTCCATGATTGCTGATATACAGTATAACATCACTCGGACCTCATTACCGGCCGGGAACACGCCACGTTGTTTACATTCAAATTGATACAATATTGGATTTTTTCATTGAATTCTGAAGGAACAATATTTGTTGGGCGGAGACAAATAAACTAACAAAATCATAATCTGTTGTCTCAATCATTACTTGACATCAATTTTATAGGCCAGTAGAACTGTTGTATAAAAGCAATATCACACTCGAGGCCTGCGGCTTCGTGCCTATGACCAAATCACAGCTGTGCTGATATACAGTATAACAGCACTCCCTCTTGTGTGATATTGCTTAATTTTAACCTTTATTTATACAGGGTAGGTTGACTGAGCATGCATGCTCTTTTATAGCAACGCCCTGTTAACACCCCACAATCTTTGGATTGTGGGAGGATACCGGAGTACCCGGAGGTGTACAAGTGTTTTCAGTTTTTCTTCATGCAACAGTACAATTTTCTAAATAAGACGCTCTACAGAAACGGCAATACACTTGCCCTTAAGTTACATGGGTTGACTGGCTCGAGGCTCACCTCGTACTGCTCCTTCAGCAGCTTGGCGAGCTCGGTGTAAACCTCCTCGGCCTTCGCCGAGAGCTGAAAGTCGCTGTGGTGCACCATGATGAAGTCGTCATCTTCATCCCCGGGAGGAGACGGTACCTGGAGAGAAGCGATCGTTCCAAAGTTGTCAGGGAGTACTTTTCCGTCAAATTCGACCCTGTTTCTTTCTCAAAAAGCCTCGGCGGCGACCGCGACAGTCCTACCTTGGAGATGTCGACGGATTTGCCGCTCTTGGCGTCCTCGATCAAGGGGTCGAAGCCCTTGGCGGCGCGCAGGAAGCTCTTGGCTTGCTCCATGTCTTTCTTCTGCTTGGCCTGCAGAGCGGCCTTCATATACTGCTTCTTTCTGCCCTCCAGGAAGTCCACCTGCTGCTGGGCTGTGAGGGAACAGGGAGAGGAGGGTTAAACACGGGCTCCAGCCCATGGCGCTCAACACAGGAGCTCATGCCCCTGCCTCAGGGGACTAGATTCTCGCGTCCTCCGCTGAAAACTAAGCCATTTAGCCAATCGCCTGGAGCGAGAGCTTTGCAACAGTCCCATGTTGCCCTGTTCTGGGAGGGGCGGGACTGACCTGTCGGAGACAGGCCCCCCTCCTTTTGGACAGGCCTCTCCAGAGAGGGTGAGGGAGACAGCCCGCGGCCCTGCACTGTGGGAGACACAGCCAGCGTTGGTTTCTTGGGCGTCTGGGCAGCAGAAGGCTTGTTCTGTGGGGTCATACAGTTTAAATAGTGAGGCTGAGTTCAAAGGCAATACGTACAAATTAATTGACAGCAAGAGACAGCGAAGCAGAGCCTTCCCACCTCTTCGGCCTCCTCTTCTTCCTCGCCCTCCGCGTCCTGGCCCTCGTCCGACGCCAGCTTGGTCGCTGCCTCCAGCACGGCAGCGAAGCCCTGCTCCGCTCCTGCCTCCGTTTGCCCGGGGATTGGAGGAAACCCTGCCAATCAGCCAGACAGCCAATCAGCACTGATGCTCATATGGGCAAAACCAATGAAAAAAGCTGAAAGGCGCTCTCTGGGTGTGCTGCGAGTCTTACCTGGCGGGACAGGAAGCTCCCCGTACTGGACAGGCCTACCCCCTTTGTGTGCTCGGATAGCGCTTTGGTATTGCTGCAGGGAGACGAAAGAAAGGTCAAAGGTCAAGGCTAAAATGGGTCCCCGCCCCTCAGTGTTTCGGGGAGGAGTGCTCGGGGGGCGGGCCTCACCTTCGCTATGCGCTCGTGCATGCGGGCTTTGCGGTCATCTCCGGCAGCCTTGGCCTGAGCGCACGCCTCCTGGTATTTGGCCATCCTCTGCTCCAGGGCCTCCAGGGCATCCTTCGGCTGAGGAGGAGCAGCTGAGGCGGGGGAGGAGCGTGAGGCGGAGCAGGAGCGTGAGGCGGAGCGAGAGAGAGAGAGAAAGAAAGACAGGGAGCGGGGTTATTTTCCATTATTCACATTTTCCCGTGAAGTGTCTCTGTGACAGTTTCTCTGTAAAAAAAAGTGCTATATGAATAAAACTTGACAAAGATTGTAGGAGAAGAAGGGGAAAGAGAGGGGAGGAGAAGAAAGATGGGGGAATGATGGAAAGAGAAGTCAGAGAGGGGGTTGGTATAATTTGATTACTGTTCCTATGAAATGACACCCATGAGCCTTTGCATGGCTGTTATTCGGCTCCATTAGGGCAGATGTAGGACGGCCGGTCACCTGGGGCGACAGAGGCAGGAGGGGCGGGGTCTGCAGCCTGCCTGTGTGCAGGCTTCTTTGCTGGGCTGGGGGAGGACGTGTTCTCCTGGATCTCCACTGCTGGGAAACAAGGTGGGGTAGAATCTTTTTAGATAACTTCTGCTGCCCAAGATAACTTTACTGGCCTTTCTCATGAACTTATCCTGAACACACAGAGCTCTGGGCAATACAATTTGTATAAAAGACAAAAGACAGTGAACATTTTAACCACAATCATCGCATTTACATATATACAGTCAGACAGGGTGTGAAATGAACACCAGCCACCAGCCAAATGCTGGTAAAAGTTTCATTGTGGCTGGTAAGATTTTTACTCTAGCAGCCACTTTGGCCGGTAACCACCCAAGTTGTGTTATATTGTAAAATGTAAAAGACTTCACTAATTTCATAATGACAACAGGCCATTCAGCCCATCTAGGTTTGTCATTTCCTGGTCAGATTTTTCAGAGCTCTTTTTGTCCAAATGAAACGCATTAATAGCACCAGTAATTGTACACATTCATTGTGAAAAGTGTGTAGCTAAAGCTTACAATCCTCAGTTGACATAGGTTTGATCACAGTTACAACCGGCAGCACACACACAGAAATGGGAAAGGTCACTGTATACATTATGCCCACACTATGGGGGGAAACTACATTAGCAGCTAGTGCACTCCCCTGGGTCCGAAAATGTCAGTGAGCTTGTTTAAGATGAACCGGACAAAGACAAGACAACTGCATAAGCGCATGTTTGACTGCATTGATTTACAAATCCGACTCAAATACCTTGGTCTGTGAAAGATAAGGCAAGGAGGAAATACCTCTCCAACAGGCCCAGACTAGTATTCCAGATTGTTGATGTTATGTGCATTTTATTTTGTCACTTTCAGACACACCGTCAGTATTGTTGGAGTTAAAATGTGTAGATGAATTATGTACTACAATTGTATTTTAGATGTGTATGTGTTTTTAGAAACTTTTACAGATATTACTAACATTAATATTGTACTAACAATAACTAACTGTAACCGTTAACTAAGAACTTATATAATTAATACTGTAATCTAGGTGGAGGTAGCCTGGGAGTGATAAGGGAGCTCTGCCTATGCTTCACAGAAGTAATAAAACTAAACTTATTAACCTTATTTGGAAATTACCAGAGAGTAACAAATGACAATTTGCACGTAACTGGTGTGCTTAATGCAGGGCTGCCCAGCCCTATTCCTGGAGATCTACCGTCCTGTAGGTTTTCCCTCCAACCCTAACAAAGCACACCTCATTCAACAGCTAGAGATCTAGTTGACCTGATAATTAGTAGAATCAGGCGTGCCAAATTAGGGTTGAAATGAAAAGCTGCAGGAAGGTAGATCTCCAGGAACAGGGTTGGGCAGCCCTGGCTCGATGTAAACATGAATGATGTGAATCATATATATGCTCAGTGGGACTGCCCCTCTGTGGGATTTCGACATTATTACAACTTCACTGTGGACTCCCTCCCCTATTGCAGAATAAAGAACACACTGATTATTTACCATTTTTGCCTCATACCCTTTTACTATCTACTTTGGAGTCCAACAGTATGTACTATGTACTTTTATAACTCAAAAGTGGCCAGACCACAATGGAAAATAGAAGTTTTTTTTATTTTTATTTATTTTTTTCTTCCTGAGGATTTGTTTACTCGGATATATGAGGTTTTCGCAGAACACCAATGATATCCCCGCATGTCAGGGAGATTCCACCTGTTATGGATAGAACAGATTGCAAAGGCCGTGACCAGGACAGGGCCGATCAGTAATCCTTACCTCCGGGAGGTGGGGGCATGTTGCTCAGGTCAACGGGTTGCCCGCTCTCCAGCGCTTCGATCACCGCTTCAAATTTCTGGGACAAACACAGCACAACAGGGCTCTTGTTTTTACCTCCTACGTGCTTATCATAGTTCAGATATTTCAGGCAAAATCTTAAAAGGAGCCACAAGAAAGCATTGTTGTCCAACCGGGTAACAATGGGCGAAATTTCAGATTGGCAAACAATTTAGTGTGCAACATCAAAAAAGGAGCACTCAATCTTTTACAATGTAAAACTTTAATATATCTTTGTAAAAAATTTTATATATCTTTGTAAATTTAATTTATGCCAACTTTGAGCAATGGGTGTTTCGATAAATTCTACAACCACTACAGAACCACTTGTATCTGGCCAATAACATCAGGAATCAACAGGGGGTAATTGCTTCTACAGAACTAATTTTGGGTACTGCTGTGAGGAACTGTCAGATCAAGAATAAAACATGGTAATGTCTATGATGGATGAGGGTGGCCACTGCAGCCATTTGACTGACAGGATCATAGACCATAATGTGTCATGTCATGTTTTTCCCATTCCATTTCACAGGTAGTACGTTAGTTTTTTTTACCAATATTTAAAGGGGACGTGAAGCACTCAATTGAAGCACTCAATAATGTGCACTGTTTCATTAGGTAATGTGAACTGCTTTATTTGCTTTTTACATTAGATAAGATATGACCCTGCATTCAAATCTGAAATTGACCCGTATTTGCTATTAAAAAAAAAACAACTAACATTTAAGGTGCATCGCTGTGTAAATCAAAACAAAGAGTGAAAATAAAATGGGTCGACATAGGCCAATACATTATTGCCAAATTAGCAAATTAATGATGAGAGGGCAGCAATATTCTAATTGTTTGATTATGCAGCCTAAAGAAAGACAAATGGCTGAAACTTTACCGATATTCAAGGATATTAGAAGACAATTGGCAGCTGCACGACAACCCTACAATTGCACACACATGAAACTAAATATTCACCCATAACTGTCTCGACAGCACGCCTAGATAGATCAAGCTTCTCCGTTTGCAGGTATAATGTGGAAGAGCTGTTTGTTTTGGGGGAAGGTAATTGTAAGTTGCAAGTAGACAAAACCGGTAAAGTGAGTCAAGGACTAACACAAGACTGAGAGTATTAAAGGACAACTGGAATGGTCTAATGAGTGGTGTAACAAATACCCTGTACTAGGGCAGAACAAAAACACATGAATGTGTTTATATAAAAGCTCAAAATAATGAATCCTCATCAGGTATCGCATAACATCAGCATAAACTTTGGCATGACTGGCCTGTCTGCTCCAAAATCATATACAAATGTGTCACTTCTAGTGCATCTTTCAATGCAAAAAAACCCATAGATTTGAATCTGGGAAGGAAAAAACACTGTCTGATTAGTTTTGCCTCAGCTGTGAACTCTAAACAAAATTCAATCAATTCGACAATATATGAGAACAACTTGCATCAGATACACTGATTAAGCATCTCCACACAATGGCATTCAGCAACAACATTAAGATCTACTTAATCCCAAAAAAGACCAGTGCTCAGTCCGGCAAATCACTACTGAGCTCCTGCTCTCCAAATCAGAAAAGGTTAAATAAAACTCTGCTAACTTTACCTTACTGGTCTTCATGAGCAGCTTGGCTCCCTCAAGGTCTCCTTCCTGCTTCGCCCTCAGAGCTGCCAGCTTGTAATCCCTCTGCCGCCCCAGGAGCATTGCCTTGGTAGCCTGCTGCTTGCTGCCTGTGGATTCTGTGAGGCAGAATAAATAACTACATAGCAACACAAAGTATTATATCCATACAAGGGAATACAAGGGTGGGACGTGCAGCAAGGCGTCAAGGGAAATGCAAATTATAGGAGATAAAAACATAGGAGATAAAATTCAGATCCAATAGCAGACCAGATCCAAAAGGAATCAACGGAGATCTACCACAAAGTATCTAGTAGACTAGCTTTGAAAGATACAAAATGCTTTTTTTAAGTCACCATACTTAAGAAACTGGTACTAGATGGAGATAGTCATACTAAACGAGAAATACTGCCTTTTGCATTTGGCTTTTCCCCTGTGCTTGAGTTGGAAGCCATAGTTTTCGGGTGAACCCAATTTTACCTGTGTGGGATTCTGCAGTCTCCTCCGAGCTGTTCTCTTCTGTTGGCGGGGTAAGGCAGCTGGGTTCAGGTGTGGCTAAGGTGGAGGATGCCTCGCTGCTAGGCCTGGTCTCCGGGGAAACGGCCTGCGTCTCCTCAGCCACCTCCCCCGCCTGCTTGGGGGGCGCTGGCTCGGGCGCAGCCGTGGCTGGAGGGACACTAGGGAGCCCGCTGCCCACTGGCGGTGGGATGCTCTCTTCGTCAATCTTCCTCCCTTTCTTGACAGACGCAAACATGGTCTCAAGGGTCTGTGTAGGAACATGGGAACGCATCAGATGAGCGCGGTTTCTACCTGCCCGGGGCTCTTTCAAGCACAGCGGCAAGCGTCCCATGGCCCCTCCCATACAGCTACAGGCCCTACCCACCTTGAGGCCTCTCTCGTATCGCCGAGCTTTGGAAGACTCCCCTGACGCCTTGGCGTTCGCTGTTGCAGACTTGTACATGTTTATTCTCTCCTCCAAGGTGTGCTGCAGACTCCCGGGAATGGCGGTGACATTCACTTCCTGTGGTGAAAACAGGGATGTACTGGAAAAATGAAAAAGTCCATAGCAAGTAGAAAAAAAACCCTCTCGTCGCAACACGCAATCCCAGATGAAACCGCACTCTATGCAGTGGTAATTTCAAGAAAACCAGGCTCCCTCAGATACAAGCTAGGTATTCATTGTACAACCCAAATCCGCACAAAGTTAAAATAGAAAACTGTGTGTGGATGGGCTGAAAAAAAGGACAAGGAGCTCATTCATTCACTACTGTCTGACAGGCAGAACACACAGACCAGTAAAATAACATTTTAGTTCTATTTTCCTTTCCTAATGTGAACCCTCCCTGGCTTCAAACAGCACAGTCCCAGCTTGTACCCTTGCCAACATCTGTACGGTGTTAATACACCCAAGTAGCATTTAACGGCTCCCATACCTTTCCGTGATGACACACGCCTAGCATTGCTGTAATGTCACTGAAATACTGAGACAACCGTTCAATAGTCTTTGGAGTAGCCTTTGCTCGCACCTGCTGTGGCGATTCAGGCGTTTCTGCTGGAGATGTTTCCGCGGAGACAGGGCACGTAGGTGACTCTGTCCCTTCATCTTCTACTTCCTCCGTACCCACTACTTCGTGTAGCTCAGCCTGGTTATGAAGCACACCACAAAACATATACACATACAGCAACGGCTTTCCGTGTATTGGTCCTATCATAGAAAAAAAGTGCGTGTTCACACACAAAATTACGCAGCATTAAAATGAAACACTGACCAATAAGTCTTCATCATTTTCCAGATCTTCATCATCATCCTCATTATATACGTCTTTCATGCACTCTTCTGCCATTTTCTCGATATCTTCCATTGGTAAGGGGGCTGCAAAGACCATTCATTTCAAAAGGCCTTCTTTATAGGCATACTTATACACAGTATCACCACTGAAACAGCTGCGTTATCACAAGAAGGGATTCGTTTCAGCGTCAGTTCCCAGATTAGCCAGATGTTGTCCCGATTGCAAAAGTGTACAGATTACAAGTGTCAGCGCTCATATTTCAATATTCCTATAGCAGAAATCGTATGAACTATAAGAAGGCAGGAAAAAAATGATCAACTAAATAAAAATGTATCTTCTTCACTCACTCTTCCCTTTTGCTTTTGATCTTCCACCGGCAGCAGCTTTACTTCCAACAATAGCAGCAAACTCTGCCTCCAAGTCCGGATCGTCAAGATTCCCGTCCATGTCCATCATCATTTCTTCTGGTTTGAAGTCCATGAACAATCCCATCTGCATTGAAACAATATACATATACAACACACCGTCATCCATACAGCCAACTTTACAGTCATGTTACCAATAAATTGCCCTCTAAATACAATACATTGCATTTTAACCAGTGAAATATAATTACAACTCATTCAACAAGAAAGTAGCTATCAGGTGAACTATCAGGTTATCAGGACTTCTAACTCCCCGTTTTATTCAACTTCTGTATAACCCAGCAAACAGTGGACGAGTTATGATGTGACGTTCCCTAGGTGTGTCCTAAAAACATTACTAGGACGTTATTAAAGTCCTAGGAAGGTTACTGTTTGGTTACAATATGACATTTAATTTTAATTTTTCGGGGACGTTCAAGCAACGTCCCTATCCGGCTATGATATGACGTTGTGCTCATAACATTCATGGGACATTCAGCCAGGGATGTTCCTGCAACGTCTGTTACTGGCTACAATATAACGTCATGTAATGAATGTCTGGGGGACGTTACTAGAACGTCCCGGGAACGTTCTTTGTGACGTCCACATAATGTTCAGAAAACCCTACAAAAATACGTCAAGGCGACGTCCTGGTGACATTTCGAGACGTTCAGGGGACGTCCCGTGGACCTAATTTTGTTAGCTGGGAAGTTAGCCGTCTGGCTCGGCTAACGCCTACCTGTTTCGCTGTAGCGGCACCCTGGCCTTTAGGCGCTGGTGCCCTCCTGTTTTTTCTGCCTGGCATGTCGCCTAGCTGCAGCCTGGCACCAGCACACGAAAAGCAGGCCTGCACCAAAATGTATCTGTTGGAAAGTGGAAACAAAATATATTAAACGTAACTATATAGCCAGATAGTGGCGTAACAGATGGCCCGGAAATGTGGTGTGGAAGCATTCCCACCCTGCAAGCTGTCACTTCAGCTAACTTATTTCACTTTTAGCTAGCTATGTACAGTACCTAACGTTACTCATACGGAAGCATAACAGTAACATCAATTCAGCGTTTATAAACAGGCGCAAAGAAAATTCAAGTAACGTTAGCTAGAAAACATTTACTTTCAGTTTTATAAATGCTATAGCAAACAGGTTGGCTGTAACTAGCGAACACCCATATTGGTCAGTTCGCTTCACATCAATGTTTCGCTGGGTGGAAATGTAGAAAAACAACAAACAGCTGTAACTGCGACATGTTATCAAGTTAGCTACCTTGATTGCTAACAAGCTAAGATTAGTCGAAGGTATTGTAGCTAAGGTTATTGCTAAGTAGATAGCTATGGAGCTCAACCACAAACCCCCCAAATCAATGCTCGACAGCATTAACATTAGCTAACAGATATAGATCTGGTCGCTTGTAAAAAAAAATTTTATGTTACATACTTCTAAGACAGGTTTTGCAACATAACCCACCAGGCTAACTAGCAGTATCTCCTTGTCAGGTAATGCAAATCCTCTCTGTTGTTATCCGAGGGCAGCGAACACAACCAAGCGCGGAAACATGTGATCTGCAAATGACATTACGCTATAACCCACGTGGTATTCAAAAGTAAAAGCAGCCACATTTTGTATGGGGGCTGATGGGAGGTGAAGTCTATAACTTTAGAAACGGATTTTCTGAACTTTCTCTTCACTAATGTCGTGTCCTCAGTTAAACATTTTGTGACACTGCCTATTGAATGCACCAAAATAATATGTTATCGGCTCCCGTTAGACTAGCCGTAGCTACAATTCCTGTAGTGAGTGTGTGTTGGAATAACTGCATAACTTCAAATCAGTATTTTCAAAACAATATAAATGAACAGCACTTTACAAACATGTTGTGGCCAGGCCCGGCTATGTGCAAGCCAAGTGCAACTGTCTGCACTCTGCAGTGACGACAGCTCTGTGGCAGCGACTCAGAAAAACTCGAAATGGAAAAAAAAAACATGAGTGGATGAAGTTTTGGCCGCATCCGAACACCATAGATGCCCAACACTACAAAGAGCCAATCAGCTTCAACAAATGTAAGCCACTGCTGTGGTAACCAGCAAACATAGTTTGAACGCGCCAATCAGGACGGGGCACCTGGTCATTTAAAAATGGTCTTTGCCTGAGCCGTTGTAGTAAAATGGTTCGCTGTGCAAACAGTGTTACGTGGTTATAGTGAAGAATCGCTGCGGAATAACGCGTAGAAAGAAAACGACAACGGATTCACGATTTAATCTTTGAAAACTTTACACTTCACATTCCAGAGTCGTTGCAGTTGGTAGAGTTGGAGCTAGTATCCAGGTATTGTAACTTAATCTCGGGCTATGCATCCACAATGAGTGGTAGGTTTCGAATCTTCAATGTGAAGTAACATCATAGCCCTAAATTAGCTAACATAACATCAAAACTTCTAACAAGAGACTGTCTTTTAATTGCCCGTGAGAAAACCATTAAACGTCGGTCTTGAGTAATTGCCATTGCTTAAACTCTTTGCAAGCAACAACGCTTGGGTTTTTAATGAAAGTTTTATGAACGTTTACTAGATTGGTTGGCTTAGCTCCAGCTGTGAGTTTGCTTATTTCCTGTTGATACTGCTGTGAGACATTGTTGCATGAGAGCCTGCATTGTCTTAACGAAGTTGCTACAGAATGACGCTAGTCTAACGTTAACCGCTCGCTGGATAAGGTTTCATCAGGTGGCTCCTTTTCAGATTTGTAAACTGAAACCGATTGCATGCCTAGGTAATTGTTTGCGTCGTGTGTAGTTTTCCAGATTGTAAAGTTCTAACGTTAGTTTTGCCTGGCTTGCGAAGTGAATCAATAAATGAATTTGCATTTTGATACAGGGTTGAGGAAGAATGGCCCAGTTCATGTTCGAGAATGATGTGCACAGCATTCTGAAGCTGGACATGCCCATAACAAACGCTCCGATGGCGAGATGGCAGCGGAAAGCCAGCTCGTCAGGGTCGGCCTCTGCTAATACCAGCACCCTTTCACCGGGGAAATCTGGCAATCGATCTCTCAGCATATCCAAGACTCCGAGTAAAACTCCAGGTAATTGAAACCACGGTAGCGGTGGTCCCCACCATCTCTGTATATGGTGGATTATTTAAGAATGAGTGCGCCACCCCTTTACCAAGCTAAAGTTTTCAGATGACTGGGTACATTGGGATTTTTTGAGAGGAGAATGCATAAGTTGGCTTTTAAAGATCACTTTAGTAAAGCATAATTTGATTATCTAGATGGCCCGTTGATAACATGGCGTACATAAATAATGGTCAACTGATTCACCATAGTTCTTGTCTGTTCAATGTTTTGTGCACATGTCTGTACAGAGAAATAGGTGAGCACTGATGTAAACGTTTTCCTGAGTCATTTCCTTGGTTCCACAGCCAGTTGCATTTTTGTGTAGGCCCCTGAAATTGTTGTCGCCTCTATGGATACAGTGATGCGATCAAGTAATGTTAGCTAGCAAAAAGAATTACTTTCAGTTTTGTCCATCGGTGATCAGTTGTGCCTTGATTGTCAGGTTTTTGAGCTGGGAATGTTTATTTTACTATTTTCCAGGTAAAAGTGGGAAGGGCCAGTGTACTCCTTCCAAAGCAGGTGGGGACAGGTTTATCCCCTCTAGAAACAGCAAACAAATGGATGTTGCCAGTTTCTTGCTTGCAAAGGAGAATGAACCTGTGGACCCAAATGCATCGTCGGTGAGTATAGTCTTGGTTGGTGATTTATTCATGCATTGTGCCTTTGAATGCCTGATTTAATCTGTTTCTTTTGGTGCAGGAGAATCAGAAGGCCTGGTCTGTGTCTCTTAATGGTTATGATATTGAGGAGGCAAAAATCTTGCATTTGGGAGGAAAGCCCTTGAATGCCCCAGAAGGTAACATGCTTATGACTTAATCTTTGTAATCTGAAGAGCAATAACCTAAATCTACATTTGTGGTTTGGATGTGTGAAATGTCCTGTTTTTATAAGCCCTCTTCTGTACTTTAACAGGATATCAGAACAACCTGAAAGTTCTCTACAGCCAGGTTCCCACTCCTGCGTCAACCAAAAAGAGCAGATACATCACCTCTGTGCCCGACCGTGTCCTAGATGCTCCTGATCTCAGAAATGATTTCTGTGAGTCTTGGTTTGCCGTCTGCTGTTCATGGTGAAGGCTGTGCGCTGTCTCTCGTTCCTACACTTTTGGCAAATTTTATTGCTGGTTTCTGATTGCCTTCACTCCACTGAATTCATGCACGACTATGCATCTGAACATTTTGGTTAAATGTTAGTCTGTATAGTGCTGCATTAAATTTCAATTGCAACAAAAGTTGTATTGTTAGCTTGTCTAAGACCCCCCCCCCGTTGTTTTTAGTCTGATTAATGCCTGATGTATTGTACGTTTCCATAGATCTGAATCAGATGGACTGGAGCAGTCAGAACCTCCTGGCGGTGGCTCTGTTCAACAGTGTGTACCTGTGGAATGCGTTCCAAGGGGATATTACCCTACTGACTATGATGGAGAAAGAGGATGACTATGTCTGTTCTGTTTCCTGGATCAAAGAGGGGAATTATCTGGCAATAGGTACAAGTGATCACAAAGTGCAGGTAATTATGCCCCCCCCCCCCCCCCCCCCCAGTTGCTTGTCTAAAATGGTGCACTGATTCCACAACATTTGGAGTAGGGTGAGGAGTATCTAAACATTTGTATATGTGCCCTGATGTAAAAATTTAAGGGCGGACTCTTGATGTATGCACCCATGTTTGGTTTTCTGGGTGTTTAAACCATGGAGCCTGAATTATGACTTGAATGGGTCAAGCCTGTGCAGAATGAGTTTTAGCTAGTGGCAGTCTCCTGATTAAAGGGCCTCAAAAGGAACTCTGGATAATTTGGGTTTTTGTTTGAGGGGGCACTGTTCTGAAGGGCAAGTAATGGCTTGTTACCGATCATGTTCCTTGAAAGGAAAGTGTCAGTTACAGGAGTATTGAACAAGATTTTAACTCATGCCTTTGTTTGCAGCTGTGGGATGTGGAAAGCCAGAAGCGTCTGCGTAACATGGCCAGCCACAGCTCGAGAGTATGTTCTCTCAGCTGGAACAACCATATACTGTCGAGGTAAGGGATGTTTCCAATTCCTGGGCCAAAAGACAAGCTGTATCTGCTTTTAAGCGACTTTGATTTGGGTTATGTTTCCTTTATTTGGTAGTCTTAAGGCAGGGGTGCGCTTATCCAGAAAGGGGCATTGTAGATGTATGCTTTTGCTCCAACCAAACGGTAACGCTTGATTCTACTAATCAAGGTCCTTGTGGTAATCTCCTGGCATCGCCCTCGCCTCACAATCGCTTTTGGGTGTGTTCTATTTTTTAAAACGCTTAAATTATTTAGATCAGATTATATGGGGAAATCCACACACAGCAATAATTAACGATAATTCTCCATGACAGAACTAAGAGTGGGGAAATAAAATTTGAAAAGGGGAACAATTTAATGTTCATGGTTGTTCCGCCACGTTCAGTCTCGTCTGGATGCCTCGCAAGCAATCCCAGCATGCTTTGCAGACATGAGGAATTGCCTCATTGAAAATTAATGGAGGCGGGCGGTGTAATCGCACTAGAAATCTGCTCCACACCGCTTTCTGTGGGGCTTTACCGTTGGCAAAGACTTGTGCTTGATTAGTAGAATCTGCTGTGTAACTCCTTGGTTGTAACAAAAGCTTGCACATGCCAGCTTATCCTTTATGGATAAGCTTGAGGACCCCTGCCTGAAGGGAAACTGCCTGCCTCTTCTAACCCATTCACTTTTGTGGTAATTGTATCTCAGTGGCGCCAGGTCTGGTCTTATCCATCACCATGATGTCCGGGTGGCTGATCACCATATCTCCACACTGCCTGGGCATTCCCAGGAAGTCTGTGGGCTCCGATGGTCCCCTGACGGAAAGTACTTAGCCAGCGGGGGCAATGACAACCTTGTGCATGTCTGGCCCGGTATACAGCATGGTTTGCGCCAAGCTCCCCCTGCATCGATTCAGTGAGCACCAAGGAGCTGTCAAGGTGAGGAATGATTTTGTTGGCTCTTGGTCAGTTTTCCAGCGGCTGTGGTCCAATCTGTTAAATGTTCTGGCCCCCTGCACTTCTACTTATTATCCAGAGCGACTTACACAGCTTCTTATTACATCTTACTACATTTATCCATTCATACAGCTGGCTAATACATTCTGTTCCTCCCCATCGGTTCAAGTGTCTTGTATTTTTTTTTTTTGGAGCTGTCACCCCCCCCCCCCCCCGAGGGAGTTTGCTAGGGCGGCACACCAATTGGACCGCAGCCTTAGTGTAACTTGGACATGGACCTTGGGGCACTACTTTAAAAGAATTACCCTCTGTGTGGTCTGCTTTGATACACTTGTTAGTTCAGCATTTAAGTACCCTGTTGGGGCCTGACATGCTAAAAAGTTTAAACCTACTTTTCATTCCAATCAGTCTGTTTTAATGGCCTTTCTGCCTTAGGCCTTAGCCTGGTGCCCATGGCAACCCAACATCCTGGCATCCGGTGGCGGTACAAGCGATCGACACATTCGCATCTGGAACGTCAACACTGGTTCCTGTATTACCAGTCTGGACACTCAGTCTCAGGTAATTAACTATTAATTTGAACAATAAATGAGTGTCTAGTCTGGAAAAATACTTGAGCAGGAACTAAAATGTCCTGTGTTTTTAGATTTCTTCGTTGCTGTTTGTGCCAAACTACAAGGAGCTAGTGTCTGGCCATGGCTATTCGCATGACAGCCTGATTATCTGGAAATATCCCTCAATGACAAAAGTGGCTGAGCTTCCAGGTGAGTGAATGCATGTAAATGTTACTGCTTTGTGTTAATCTGTCATTTTGATCTGCTGGTTGTAAATTTAATCCAAACAGATTCTTGTACATGTTAGGAAAAAGGGAGAAATGTACATCCCTAACTGTTAATTGACCCTCAATCTATCATTGAGTTTCTTAGTAGGGCTGTTGAGATTGGCATACTGCTTTTATGAAAATGGTTACGATTAAATTTCCATCACTGCAGTAAAAGTCTTAAAGCAAGCATGTGTTCCTCTTAACTTTACAATGAACCGCTATAATGCTGTCTGCATCTTCTAAATGCCCCCCTCCTGCATATGCCTCTTCCCCTTGAGTTGTGACCTACACTCAACTTCACTTTTGATTAGTCAATTATTTTGATTACTAAAATTTCTGAAATGTGATTCATTGTATATTGTAAACGCCATTAACTCATTTGTGTTGTACTTTGTCAGATGGCTCGTGTGTGATTTCCATAGAGCTTCATGACTAGTAAAAGCCTTTTGTCGTTTCAGGTCACGGAGGCAGAGTTCTGAACCTGGCGTTGAGTCCAGACGGCTCTTCTGTTGCTTCTATAGCTGCAGATGAAACTGTTCGACTGTGGAAGTGCTTTGAACTGGACCCTGTGAAAAAGAAGGCTAAGGAAAGGATGGCCAAATCCCCAGGCAGCATCATCCACCAAGGAATTCGATAGCTGGACTCTGGGACTGATTATTTTGTACACTAATTTATGTATAGCATCGAACTGATTTTAATTGAAATAAAGGATTATGTACTACACCAAGTGATTTGGTTGATTTTTATTTTTTTTTGAACTTTCAGGCAATGTGTGCAAGCATTTGCCTCATTTTGACCTGGCAGTGTGACATGGATTCAAAACTGCTTGCCTGGACTACTTTGAATGTTTTTTTTTTTTTTTTTTTTTTTTTTTTTGTAAGCTAAACAAATTGATCTTATATTTTACATTGCATTAAATCACATGATTTAGTTAAGTTGTTCAGGGATCAGTCAGTCGCACAGGTTGAAGTCAGAAATTGGATGCGTTTAATTCCACTTCGTAGGAATTAAGTGATATGAGGTTGAATCTTGAAATTGGAGATGGTTATGTATCTCATAATTCGGTAGCATGGGTACCAGGCTGAATCCAAATGTCCTGTCTTCTCTGCACTGGAGGACTGTTCAATTCTACAATTCATCAATGAGCAAAACATCCCAGACCATTAACATCAGCTACCAAAACTAAACACTTCACATGTTTTTGCAGGTTTGTTAGACCTTTTTTACAAAACCCTACACAAGTTCATAAGCACTGGTAACCATCTGGTGTGCACGGCCATTCAATATAAACTCATTACAACTAAAAACAATTATCCAGTCAAGGTGCAAACACATATGCTAAATTGTTCTATTGTAACTTTGGGATACATAAAAACTGCTTCAGGTGAGTGTTTTGGAACAATTGAGAAAGAGGAACCTTGTGGATGAGCAGGAAGAGGACAACATTATTGGCCATTGTGAATGTCCCTGGCTGCTTGGACATCACTTTGTGTAGCCATCATGGGGTCCTGCACTGCCATGTCACCCTGGGTACATATAACACATCTGCTCACATTTCTTGATGGCCTTCGGAATGCTCTATTCCTGCAGGAGCAGAGTGAGCTAGGGTGGCCAGAACATCACTGCCACATTATCATTTAGGGCAGTTGTGTCAGTTTCCACTGCATTGGTCTGGTCTGCAACTACTTCACTGACAACCCAAGATCTTTCTTTCACCGTACTCCCCATTCCTTAGAGGGAGCTTTTAATATGGTGGTAGAAGGTGTATGACCAAAATCCCTATGAGTGGGGAAAACCTTCTCCAGGCTATGGGGGAGTCTTGACAGGGTTGGATTAGGTTTAACGGGGTATTTCCCCCGCTGTCTGGTCAGGGAAAACATTTCCTGTGATATAGTTGAAATGGGAAGTTTACATACACTTAAGTCATTAAAACTAATTCTAACCACTCCACAGATTTCATGTTAGCAAACTATAGTGTTGGCAAGTCAGCTTTGTGCATGACACAAGTAAGTTTTCCAACAATTGTTTACAGATTATTTCACTTTTAATTCACTATCACAATTCCAGTGGGTCAGAAGTTTACATACACTAAGTTGACTGTACCTTTAAACAGCTTGGAAAATTACAGAAAATGATGTCATGGCTTTAGAAACTTCTTATTGTGATAATTGACATTATTTGAGTCAATTGGAGATGTACCTGTGGATGTATTTTAAGGCCTACCTTCAAACTCAGTGCCTCCTTGCTTGACATCATGGGAAAATAAAAAGAAATCAGCCAAGACCTCAGAAAGAAATTTGTGGACCTCCGCAAGTCTGGTTCATCCTTGGGAGCAATTTACAAATGCCTGAAGGTACCACGTTTGTCTGTACAAACAATAGTACGCAAGTATAAACACCATGGGACCACGCAACCGTCATACCGCTCAGGAAGGAGACGTGTTCTGCCTCCTAGAGATGAACGTGCTTTGGTGCGAAAGTGCAAATCAATCCCAGAACAACAGCAAAGGACCTTGTGAAGATGCTGGAGAGAACAGGTACAAAAGTATCTATATCCACAGTAAAACGAGTCCTATATCGACATAACCTGAAAGGCTGCTCAGCAAGGAAGAAGCCACTATTCCAAAACCGCTATAAAAAAGCCAGACTACAGTTTGCAACTGCACATGGGGACAAAGATCTTACCTTTTGGAGAAATGTCCTCTGGTCTGATGAAACAAAAATTGAAGTGTTTGGCCATAATGACCATCATTATGTTTGGAGGAAAAAGGGTGAGGCTTGCAATCTGAAGAACACCATCCCAATCGTGAAGCACGGGGCTGGCAGCATCATGTTGTGGGGGTGCTTTGCTGCAGGAGGGACTGGTGCTCTTCATAAAATAGATGGCATCATGAGGAAGGAAAATTATGTGGATACATTGAAGTAAAATCTCAAGACATCAGCCAGGAAGTTAAAGCTTGGTCACAAATGAAAAAGCAGAACTGAAAAAGCGTGTGCGAGCAAGGAGGCCTAAAACCTGACTCAGTTACACCAGTTCTGTCAGGAGGAACGGGCCAAAATTCCAGCAACTTATTATGAGAAGCTTGTGGAAGGCTACCCAAAACGTTTGACCCAAGTTAAACAATTTAAAGGCAATGCTACCAAATACTAACAGAGTGTATGTAAACGTCTGACCCACTGGGAATGTGATGAAAGAAATAAAAGCTTAAATAAATCATTCTCTCTACTATTATTCTGACATTTCATATTCTTAAAATAAAGTTGTGATCCTAACTTACCTAAGACAGGGAATGTTTACTAGGATTAAATGTCAGGAATTGTGAAAAACTGAGTTTAAATGGATTTGGCGAAGGTGTATGTAAACTTTCGACTTCAGCTGTAGATGAAAACTTCTGGCCTGACCCCACCCAGACAGAATGCTGAGGCAGTGTAAATTACCTTTTCTTTTTTCATCAACAATTAATGAATTTTGCACGTTTACATAATTTATGTATAGTAGCATAGTTGCAAAATGTATAGCGGTTATGAAAAAGCATGTGGTTACAGCTTTTATAGTAGGGTTTTTAATTTCTCTCATCAGTGTGTAATGGGAATTCAGTAGTGTCTACTGAATGTATTTGTAGTGCATTTGATGACGTGTGGCATCTGAAGGCAAAGTTTAATTTAGATGGAAGATAACATGTTTTTGATTAGAGGGTTTCATTTTGTCTTAGAAGTCTGAGGTTCGGCCAGAGCAGTGTCATTGCAGGAAATGTGTCTTAGCTGGTGGGAAAAACTAATTGCAGGAGCAATGGACCCTTTGCAAAAGAGGTGGTCGACGAGGGCAGTATCCGTTTCTGGTTTTCATGCCAACTTATGGTCTTAATTACGTAAATTTGCCCTAACATTTACGCCAGCTGATATTTTAGCTACATTTCTTGATAAGCGCATGAATGGCAGCCTGAACTAGTGTTGGTGTATACAGCCAATTAGCTCATTTAGCCAGGGTAATTGGTGAAAACAAACCGGAATACACACCGTCCCTCCTGGACTGCCCTTACAAAAAAGAAGTTTATTCAAGTGTGCTATTAGTATACTTCTTTTAAACTAAAAATAAGTGAGTATGCTTTCAGTTTACTTTTTATGTACTTATCAGATATATACTAAACAAAATTATACTTAAGTATACTACTAGTACATTGATATTAGTATACTTACTACATAAAGTATACTTGGGAAATATACTTGAACTTTACTTAAGTTTACTTAATAAAATTAACTTTAAGTATACTTTTTTTTTGGTAAGGGTGGAATTGCCCACCCCCTGCTTTACAACATACAATATCAATATCGAAACCAAGTCCCATAAGTGCTGTGCGCCTTTATTCTCACGGCAATGCAAACACTCCACCCCCTGTGATGTTTGTCAACAATCACACCCCCATTTTTAAATCTGCCTTATTTCACTGCCGATTAGACACAGTGTGTGTTTTGTCAATTCACCTCTTTGGTCTACTGCATTCCCACTCTTGGCAACTCCAGCTTTTCAGCTAGTATAACTGGAACAATTTAACACCGAGTTCATATAGTCGGCAAACATAACTTAAGCTTTTGTATAAATGTAATTTACAGCTTTGGAAAAAATACTTGAAAGTTGATCCCTATATCAATGTCAGTAGAGGAAAATCCAAAGTGGTAGGCTTAGTTAACTTTTTATGCCACAAGTATAAAAGGACAAAAGAAAAAATTAGTTTCGTGCAACTCAAAATACAGAATCATGACTGCTCATTGCAAAATTACAAGCAGGCAAAGTTGACCCCTTAATTTAAAATTAGTTTTATTTCAGCATTGCATTTAACTATACATACAGTAGCAAAATCTATGAAGTCGCAGCCAAATCATTCTTACTGGTTTTGACTTTGAAATTATTTACAATTGAGTTCAAGTTATCAATAGGAACTGTACAACAGTGCTCTCTGACCTGCCAGTCATACCTGCCAAATGGGAGGGGCATAGATCAGGCACGGAGAGTCTCTGTCGGGGCCTAGGCCAGCAGGTTTTTTCCCTGGGTTCATAGGCAGAATCCATGAAGTTGACTTCGGTTGGAGGTCTTCTCTTCATACGTCGTGCTCCACAGCTTCCCCATTATCAAAACAAAACCAAGGGGAACAACCGTTCAATCTCCCACGTGTCGAACAACATACATTTGGAAACAGAAAACAAAAGTAAACGTGGACAATCCATAGTGTTCTTGGAGGTTTTTTTTTCTTTTTTTTTTTTTTCTTTGTGTGTGTTCTCCCCCACTGAAACTTAGACTTCCTTCACTTTCCCTTTGGAATTGCCGTTTACATGGTGCGCGAACCCATTCTCTGTGTGGACGCCGTTTGAGTTGATCGTGCCGGCAGTTCCGTTCTGCTTTGCACTATCCGTTTCCTCCGTCGGCTTCGGTAGTCGTTGGCCCTTGATGTAGGCCTTTATCCAGAAGTTTGAGAAAAGCACAAAGAAGAAGGTGCCGTAGATCCAGATGAGGTGGATGAATACGGGGACCTGGTAGTCACACTTTTCCATGAAATAGTACTGGGAGATGTGGACAGACACCAGCACAAACTGCATCTAGAGGAAGAGAGAAGAGGAGTGTGGGATATACGTTTGGATGTCAAATTTACATTCCAAAGTCAGTGAGCATGAGGGCCACACCTGCCAATCCCAATCATACATTTAAGCATTCTCAACTCATAGGCTCTATGCCAGGAAATGCCCTAAATTTGATAGTCAAAAAATAAACAGTCTATAAAAAGTGGAAATAAAGATCTCCAAAATGCTAAGTAAGCCGTGTTAAGTTTGAAGCCGTGTTCACAATGACATAATCAGCTATGCAAGGCCATGCTGTAATGCTCTGCATGGTGTAAGCTCAGAAACATACACTGTTGCTAAAGTCTTTATTTAACTTTTAATATCTGTGGGAATTTAAATATTTTGGCCTGTGGGTCATTGAGATTCTGGAGTGTGATTAAGCTCAAAACATTTCCAAACATACCAACTGTATTGCTGTCATGTATTTTTTCCACCAGAGAAATTTCTGGAACCTGGGTCCAGCAGCAGCGAGGCCGTAGTAGAAGTACATGATCACGTGGACAACGGCATTGACCATGGCGTGGAAGGAGCCCATTCCCCCTACTGATAAAAGACAAGTAATTTAATCCACTTAATGTATGTCATGTACACATGTGCCTTGGACCAAGTAACTTTGTGACAAAGATATGCTTGTAGTTATCCACTCTGCATTAGCTCTAGACACCAACAGTGTTTGTGAATACCCCTCAGAGTTTAAACCTACCAGGCGTCAAGGTGATCCCCCACCACCACGTCCAAGGCATGAAGGAGTGGTGAAAGATGTGCAGGAATGTGACCTGGCTGTGTTTCTTACGCAGGACGAAGAACACCTGAAAAAGGGACAGTATATATTGTCACCACAAGAGGGCGCCGTACAAGAAAGTACTTTCCAAAAACCCCAGTAATTACATTTAAAAGCCTTGATTCAATATGGCTACAATGCCCGTCATTCTTATAACTACCTTACGTTTGCTACATCAAGTCATTTAAAATGTTTTTCAGACATTTCAAAGGAATATTAGTGCTTGTAAAACTGTATTAATCCAAGTTAAAAGTGCATTAGATATCTAGAATCCGGGTATTAATCCTTAAAATGAAAATTGGGAAGAATTTATTTATTTACATTTTTTTTAAAGAACGTATTCTTACCGTGTCCATAAGTTCAATATATTTAGAGAAATAAAAAAACCAGGATACTCTGACCATCTGTTGAGAAAAAAATAATAACTTCAGTAAGAATGAAGCCAAGCACAATATTTACACCGAATCTCTTCACAAGACTCTTCCCCATTCGAGTGTATATCTGGCACTGTTGAACAGACGTTTAAGTCCAGTAATTCCTCTGCCTGAACCTCCTAAACTGCAAACATGGTCTATTAAATTCTCACAGAGACAATCTTTTTCTATCACATTAGATTTCATTAATTGAATGAGTGAATTGTGAAAATGATTTTCAAATAATTTATCAAATTTACATGCGCAAGCAGGACGCCACTAGCTGTACCCATACTGGCAACTGTAAAACTGGCTTATCCTCAGAAACTTCTGTAGCTATCACAAATATCTTTCACTGCACATAAAAAACAAAAAAAAAACTATCTGGGCCAATTGAAAACATACACTAAAACTGAAATTATATTTAAACCCAGAAAGTGAACCATCACGTTAAGGCCAACAATCTTTAGGATTATTTGCATGAGGTCTGGAGCCTTTAAACTAGTCATACACACAGACCACAGATAATTAGGACAGATCATCTCTTACTCTGAGTGCTTCAGGGCTGCTTGAGAAGTCACACAGATCACATCGCCAGGTGTAGCTCGTACCCCATCCCGACATCATGAACTGTAAAGCGAAACCGTCAATCAGTCTGGCGGGATACACACTTGTGCACCAGTACCCAGTACAAACACCATAGGGTGGATTCCAATTGCTTATTTTATCCGTCCTCTTCAATGACATTTAACCCCACAAAATTTATACGGAAAACAATGTGCCTCCAAGTCCGTGTCAAACAGCTGTACATCCATCCAAGGCCAAGTCCCAATTTTCAAAGATTGAGTCACACTTAATGTTTTGTTTTCCCCCTCCCCCAATTTCCAAATGCAAATTAATCACTGCAAATGTGACTTATTTATGTTTTCATAACGGTAACTAAAAAATAACATTTGACTGTTTATCAAGCAGTAGTCACTACATGTGTGATTTCGAACCTGATTGAAGTAGTCCACAAAATGGGCAAAGTTCAGGGTCTCACCTCGTAGACAATACAGGCATTGAAGGCAACCATTGAAAAGTTATAGATGATCATGGCTTCTTTGAGCTTGAAAGCCTTGCGGTTAGCCATGAGGCGTGGTCCCACATACAGCATTAGGAAGACGTAGCTTAGCAGAATGGTGGTCATTTGTATTGGGCTCTGCATTAGCGGGTAGTCCTTTACTCTGGCATCTGAAAGCACAAGGGGCCGTGATACACGCTTAGTCCGTCAGTATCCGTCAGTACAGCAGCATCAAGCAGCCAGTCGTGAATCCATTATTGGCCAATCAATCACTGGGAGGAAACAAGGTGTCTTTGGTAACTTTGTTAATGCTCTCTTACCTGTTCGCTTCAAGAGAAAATCATGGAAATTTAAGACGCTGGCTACCATGTCCTGTAGCATTTTGATCGCCATACCTTCTCCCGTTTACGTTATCTGAAATGCAAGATAAAGATGTCTTTTAGTCCCAATGCAAGCACTGTACAGATACAGATGAACAACCCTGCAGGATTATACCACCCAGGACAAAGAATCCCTCAAAACTACTATGCATTACATTATACATTACATGCATATAATGTACACTGCCTGGCCAAAAAAAAAGTCGCAGTTGCACCAGTCATGCATAGTGCCCACTGTACAAGCCTCTGGAGGCAGTGTTATGATCTGGGGTTGCTTCAATTGGTCAGGTCTAGGCTCAGCAACGTTATGCAGCAATAAAATTAAGTCAGCTGAGTACCTGAATGTACTGAATGACCAAGTTATCCCATCAATGGGCATATTCCAGGACGACAATGCCAAGATTCATCGGGCTCAAATTGTGAAAGAGTGGTTCAGGGAGCATGAGGAATCATTTTCACACATGAATTGGCCACCAGAGTCCTGACCTTAACCCCATTGAAAGTCTTTGGGATGTGCTGGAGAAGACTTCACGGAGTGGTTCGACTCTCCCGTCGTCAATACAAGATCTCAAAAATTAATGCAAGTCTGGACGGAAAAAAATGTTGTGATGTTGCATAAGGTTGTCGAAACAATGCCACGACGAATGCGCGCCATAATCAAAGCTAAAGGCGGTCCAACAAAATATTACAGTGTGCGACTTTTTTTTTGGCCAGGCAGTGTACTTTGTAATGTTACAGGGGTACATTATGTATCACTGTAATATTATGCTGTGCTGTCCTACAATCCTCAGAGCACCACTGATCTCTATGCAGATGGACATGACACCGAGTAGTTCAGTCTAAATTATAGGCTTTCACTGAGTGATATTGTACAGCCACTGCTCCACTGTGTATTATGTACTCATTTGAGATAATTTAGTGTGTTGCGCCTTGTGGCTCTGTTGTATCAATATTTTACCACATGTAGTGCAGATGAGAAAACTTGGACTCCCGATACAATGCTTTTTTTCTTCCTAGTTCACTCAGTATTGGTGTATGCCAGGGATCTTATCTTATCCGAAAAGGGCCGGTGAGGGTGCAGGTTTTTGATTTAGCCCAGCATTAAGACACTGGATTCAACTAATTAACTAATCATGGTCTTCAATCAAGACCTTGATAAGTAAAGCCTGCGCCCACGCCGGCCCTTTTCGGATATGACTGCTGACCCCTGGTCTACGTTCTGCATATCTACAAGGTTCACTGCAAAGTTGAACCTGGCCCACAAAATGTTTGAAACACTTTTTCCCTGGCGAACACTTATCTTTTTGCTTTCAGCATACATCTACTGCTAGAATGACACTGGTTAGGCAAATGTACTCATTTACGTGTTTAATAAGACTGATGTGAAGCACGCACTCAGCTCCGTAATGGATACTGATAGTGTGAATATCTGACCCACTTATCTCCGATCAATTAATTTATAACAAGAGAGAATGTTGTGAAATGCCAATACATTTCCTTTGATGAGTCACTTCTGTGAGAATCGAGGAGGAGATGGGTGTGGCCACAAGTTTAACCACAAAACTGGGCAACAGGATCATATTCTCAGCAGCAGCGTTTACGAACACGTCAGACTCCATGCCAACCGGGATAAAGACACAAATCGGGAAAAAAAACCGAAAAAAAACCATAGAAATGCAATACAACAAAGGAAGAATTTGGAATGCCGGTTGTCCTGCGACAGATGCATTATCGGAGGGAAGAAGCCGGAGGCTAGCGGCAGTTAAAGGTCTGTTGCCTCTGTGTGAACTGAATTAATGAATTAATGCTGCATTTGTGTTTTTAGGATTTTGTGTTCTAGGAATCCTGATATCTGACTAGGGAAAATGTAATAAAACGCCCTTCCAACTAGGAGTTCCATGTCGGAAATGATGGATCGGGAAATCAACAACCCCGACTATAGGAAGAACTTGACATCACATCATCATGGCAGCTTACACCGTAAACAAAGCGTGAACAGTAAACAAACATGCCTTTTAGACAATTTTAGCTTTTAAAACACTTCAGCTTTCGTATTTCAGCATGCAATGCTTTTGTATCGGCCAGCATACCGATACAGAATGATAAACATATATAATTAAAAGTTAAAACGTTATTGTTGTAGTTGTTAGCTGTTTTAGCTATAATTGCTAGCAAAGCCAAAACTTCCCTGTGAAGGGCGTGCATGACGCCAAGTCCCCAGTTGTGCACCACCAACGCGGTGATGACGCGGAAACAATGCAGGGGGTGCGTCCCAATATTCTTCACTCCCCACCTACTTTCCTCCACTCCTCTCCTACCCGGAAGTGTGCAAAACTGCCTGAACGTTTCGAGTACAAGTATTTGCATGTACAGTATACAATGTACCCGACATTACAGTTTGCATTGAGACATTAATTAATATGTAACCATTAATACGTAATTAAGATCAGCAACATTAGATTAAAACACAAGGATCCGTTTCCAGGGCAAGGAGGAGAGGAGGTGGTAGTGGGGGAGAGGGGGGTGCATAGTTTGAGTATTGGGACACACCAGGGTTAGCACAGCCTCGTCAGTATGGTGAACTGGTACAAGGAAAAACAGAGTGGAGTGCAAACCCAGCTCCCCATGGCATTTAAGCTGCCTCCACTAATTCAGACCGGGCAAAAGCAATAACAAATGCCATAGCTTTTAAGAAAGAAAGATATGTGCCTTCCTTTGTTCAGGAAATTATGGCGAATTAGGCAAGTTATTCAGCTTTCACTGTGAAAACAACAGTGTGTTCAGTCCATTGATAAACAATAACAACATTCCTATACACTGTTTGTTCAGGATATGTTCAAGACAGGCGCGAATGCTCAGAAGCTGGCCAAAACACAGCGGAAGGCCAATTTCCTACACCTTTTGACCAAAGGCAGTCTACCGGCTTCTCACCAACAGGCGTTCCTCAGATAGTTCTTACAGATTAAAGACAAGTTCCCAAAGGCACATAGTAAAAGGATGCCAAAGATTTCAGGCTAGGCTAGACTGGTGCTAATGGCGATAGCATCAACTCACTGCCTTCAGTGTGACAACAGAATCCTACCAGACACAGACACGATTACACCACAGAGCCACTTGAGAAAGGAAACACCCCTTACAATCGTCTACAAACATTACCCTGTTCCCTGTGGCAGAATCAGGAGGCAAACTCATGCCTTTAGCCATGAATGGGGCTAAGGTGAGAGGTTGGAGCAGGTCTTTTGGTTTTCCTGACACAGTTGCTACTGTTGCTACAGTTGCTACACAGTTGATACTTGGTCCCTGTGTTTTCTTGTCTGTTTGTTATAGTTTATAATAGTATTTAGAACAGAATTGAGGTATAGGCGATTTACCCACAGCTTACTGTGAACTACATTCAATGTTCATTACTAGGGATAGCTGCTACGTTATGGGAAGGATGTGCTTTGTCTTATCTGTTCTGTAGTTACTTCGATGACGTTTCTGTATGCACTTATTGTATGTCGCTTTGGATAAAAGCATCTGCTAAATGACTGTAATGTAATGTAGAGACTTCTGAACCTCTTGTGTATGAACCTATGTGTGTGCTCAAGCTTCACCGTCTCTCATTCCTGCGTTCATATAGTTGAGCTGCAAACTAAATAAGACCATTGTCTGAATATTCCTACACAAATTGTCCAACCCCTCTTCTACCAAAGAATGGGATGACTCAGCAGGAGTGACAGAGAACTGTTCGCAGGCCAAATGCCATACTTGTAATGCCATACTTGCAATGACTGTTCTGCGAGTTTGTCATTAGTGAGAAAACAAAGCAAGGACTTAAACGAACTTCATCCTCATATTGGCACAAAACACAGAAAAGCCACAAAAATCATCTCAGAAGAAAACGTGGACATGTTCAAGTTTCAATAAAAACCTAGAAAACATTTTACTACTGACGCATCATCATAAACTTTGCCCCAAAATTTAAACCTGTAAGCAGGCAAAAACCCTAATACAACCTGTATATATTTATTGCTAAAAAGTTATGGATAAAGTGCACTGAACTTCGATTGCCACACTCACAAATGAACACCACAATAATCTATGATCTGTTAAACATTAAACATACACAACCTTGCACATCTCTATCAACACCCACCGTGTATTGATCAGTATACTCAACCTGACCCTTAGTTAACATACTATATTAACATACTACAGCTGCTGGTGAAAGCCAGAAGAGAACGTCATACAGGGAGCAGACATAACAAACAGAACCCTGTAAAACATCTACAATGGAAAGAATGTGTTGCCAGGTGTGCGCACAGTAAAATACCTGTGCAACAAAGGTAAGCCCTGATAAGAGTGCATTTTTCTCAAACAATTCATTTTACGCAGAGATTTTGAGGTTGGACGTCAAACTCCAGTCCTTGGATGGCTGCAGGGTCTGCAGATTTTGTGGTCAGCAAAAAGCTAATCGATTCACTTAAGTGCGTAAACGCAACAGAAACCAATTCACTTAAGTGCGTAAACGCAACAGAAACCAGCGGACGCCGCCACCATCCAGGACTTCAGGTTGAGATCCCCGATTTAACAACGTGGACGCAAAAGCCCGTTGGACGGTATTACAAACGAGAAAAAACAGCCCACGGTACGCGGCAAACGCAAGGTGAAGCTCTGACCGGTTCGTTGTCCACTACGACATCTACCTGAGCGACACAGGGTTGCACAGTTTACAGATCACACATAATAACCAATCGTACACTGCAACCCAATCAAATCACCACCCAACAAAATACAGCCTATCACAAGCTGGATGGAGCTCAGGTGGTGACATTTTAAAAAGAAAAAACGGGCATCTGCTCATGTGGAGCCACATGCACTGGCAGCACTGTGCAGCACTGTTAAGACCTTACTGTCAATAGGAGCCTCTTTCCTAGGGCTGATGAATAGGGCGCCTATATTTAGTTTGGTTACCTTCCGTTATGCCAAATAATCTGTGCAATTATCGCCCTTACTTTGATGAAGCAAGAGCGATGGCAACCCTCACCGTATCGTTCATGACCCCTCCCATAATCAACGGCTATCCAAAATGTCAATTCCTTCCATACTGATGAAATTAATTGCGTAGTCAGTTTGCCCTCTCGCAGTGTACGACAGCACTGGCAGAGAATGGACTATGACATTCCCATCCTTGCCAGCCTCCCTGTGCTACGTCTGGGAGAAAATTTAATAAACTCAATTTACGTCATATGTTGTCAAGCCTACCATGGAAAAGTCCAAGAAAACAAACACTGAAGCTGCAGAAAATGGCTTGATGGTCAATTTTCCAAGGAAGACCAACTTAAGTTACTTACAGGCCAATTAGATCATTGACGCTTCCTTCCAGCTGGTCTGCTGATGTTCACACTACTTACATTACAAGCCTAACTACTTAAAATACTGAGTTTACCACTGGGTGGAGAAATCTATCTTGCACATAAAGCTGTGGTTCCAAGAGAGCTTTTGTCCCCGGAACATCCTGGAATCCTGAAACCAAATAATTTTCTATTTTAAGCAGAAAAGACCTTAAAGTTAAAAAGAATCATAAGTTTTTAATAATCATCCTCCTCTCCTTACATGTTAAGTTTCAAAGAAATGCAAGGACACCTTTCCACTATGACCAAGTGACAAGTATTAAATTACAGGAGAAAACGCTTATAAATGTATACAAAAGTTCTCACACAAACAACAGAAAAAACAACCATAATATCATCAGTATTTGGCATGGCAGTCCAGACAGGGATTTAGAGACTAGCACATCTACATTTTATGCCAGATGCATTCTTGACATGTGCGAAAAACATGTTTGGTGACAGACCACAGCGTGTCAGCTAAGATTATGATTTGTATTATGCATACATTTATGGACTACGGCCAATAAATGTTCCAACTATGAGTTCACAGGCCACTCCAGATTTCCCATTTGCCTGATCTTTACGACTTATCCCAAGCTGGCGAGAATGGGCTCTCTCTATTGTCACGTTTCTCCTCAATTTCTTCCCACTGGGGAGTTTTTTTTATTTATTAAATTTTTTTTTTTTAACCTCACTTGCTGGTTTTCAGGGGGTTCAGGCTTAGTTCTTATAATTTCCCTAATTCTTTGTGAAATCAAATACATTTTATTTGTATAGCGCTTTTTACAGACAACGGTCACAAAGGCGCCGTACACAGAACAGAAGGACACAGACTCGGAAAGGCTATTAGGACGGTTGACACTGCTTGCATTGTGACAGTGCATTTGTAAAAAGTACTATACAGATAAAATTGAACTGAAAACTGAACACTGAAAAGACGGTAAGATTTCAGTCTTTCTGTCATGCCAGCCTACATAGAGTCAGCTAAGTAACACAAGTTCACATGGTTGAAGATAATTGTGAACAGAAGGCAGGAAATTACGTGAGCAACCAGTCGAAGAGCCTATACACTGAGAGAGAGAGAGAGAGAGAGAAGGAAGAGAGAGAGAGAGAGAGAAGGAAGAGAGAGAGAGAGATGTATGGTTTGCATGGAATGCATGTTGAATGAATGGAGGGATACAGCCGTTTAACTTGCCACCTTAAGTATAGAGCTGGAGCAGGGACATTTCTGTCTAGTACTAAACGAACTTGAACTTTAAATAAACTAAGCTTTATAACAGCTATGATAGTACATCTAAGGACTGCATTCAAATGTTTTTTTTTTTCTTTGAGAAAGAAAACCTACCTAACAGCTTTGTCAGAGATCATTCAACATTGAGGGGATTGCATTCACAAAGTTCAGGGACTTTGAATGCCCCCTCCTACCCCCACCAAGCTAAACCGCTTGCAAAACACAGAATCTATGCCTCCAGAACAGTACATGAACTTGGAAAAATCTATTCCCGACAGGAGATCTGAAAACACAACGCAATACATCAAAGGCTATGGATCAATGGAAGAGCAAGAATGAAGTGAACACAACAGCGGGTGCCATGACGATGCCAGGCATCCCTCTGTACAAATCACTCACCTGCTATTTGTCCTCGAGTTACACCGGGGCCGTGAAATAAGCTCTCCAACAGGAGCTCACTCCTGCTCCTTTCTGGTACAGACGAGCCAGGCACAGAGAAGAAATGACAGCAAGAGAAAGAGAGAAAGAGAGAGAGAGAGAGAGAAAGAAAGAGAGAGAGAGAGAAAGAAAGAGAGAGAGAAAAAGGAGAGGGATAGAAGACAGAGACAAACCCACACAGGGTGACTGGTACTGCTGGCCTCTATGCCTCCACCCACCCAGAGTTCCTCAGCGTGGATGAATTACTGGTTCAGACATACAGGCAGAGAGAAAGAATCTGAATGAGCAAGTGGGCGAGAACGCAAGAGAACAGGCCTGTTAGGGAACTCCCAAATTTAATGCACATACAGTGAACAAGACAATGCCCCGCCCAGTTTCTGGTCCACACCCTGCTCTGCCGTGATTAGGTCCCTCCCCCCTTCCTGCTCTCAGTCAACGATTGGCTCTGTGGGAGATGGGTAGTTTTGCTACTTGTCTGGCTTTCAGTTGGGTGTGTCCAGTCATTCAGCGGCTGCAGGTGCGATCAATAGAGACTGCCGTCATATTAAGCCCTCCCTTTCTGGAGCAACTGTCCACAAGCAGTCCATAGAAACATCCATTTGAAGTAAAACTTATGTCTGCTTTCCATAAATTGGCAATATATACAGTTCTGCCTCTTATGAAAACACACCCAAACAATACTAAAGGTAACCCCCCGCCCCCCCCCACCCGCTTCAAGAGATCAGAGTTGTTCCGACATAATATCCTAACGATCCAATTTCTAAATATCACTTAACCCAACCTCAAAAGACAATGTAAGCTATTCAAAAAGAGAACGCAAACACCCAAATAAACAGTGTTACACGAGACTATGCCCGTTTCACCGCTTCATTTGTGCCTGTGATTACATTAAGTCATGTGGACACGTGGCCATTCATCAAGAACCTCATGAGCTTCCAGAGAGAGAATGAGACAAAACCAAATACCATTTATAAGCACATATATACGACCATGTCATTATCACCACTACATTCTCTCAGCAATGTTCTTATCCAGACTTTTCAAAAAAAAAACTGCACAAGTAACTTAAAACAAAGAACACCACCACAGAAAAGAGTAAGAGGGACAACATGGCAAACGGCAAAATAGGTTTGCGAGCATACGGATGACCATATGGCTTTATTCAGTCAGGTTTCTGACGACTGCTATGGCTTGTGGCGCGACTGACAAAAGGGAGACAGCTGGGTGAGATTGGGATGAGACACGACGTCGCTTTTATCCCGTCAATTGTAGGCCGCCGGTTTCACTACAATCCGGCAGAGCCTGTTCGACCTGTTGTTCCGTAGTAGGAAATCACAGAGAGGCCCTGAGCTTGACTCAGCCCTGCCTCCAGAGTGCTATAGAGCCCTGACCGGAATGCCTAGAATCCAGGGACGAATGTGTGAAAAATGCCTTATTGCATCATAAGCGTGGGCATTCTGCTGGTTTACACTTCAACTAGAACTTTCTCTACACTGAGGGCACTGCATATTATAAAGGCAATAACTTAAACTCTCCAATCACCAAGGCTGTGTCCGATTACGACCCCTACACTCTTTTGAGGGCACATATTTGAGTCCACTTTGTCAAAAAGCTTTTGAGTGGGTGACTTTCTCACAAATGGGGGCACTTAAAATACCAGGATGAACCCCTTATTTCCAGGGTTTTGTTGAGGGAATTCAGGAGCACACTCGTCTGCAGAACGGTGCACTCATCCGACAATTTCAGTAAGTAACGCGAAAGTAAAAATGTAAAAGACATAGAGCATATATTCATATCTATGGTACAAGATCAGAAACATATTACAAACTACTCTTTTTTATTTTTGTTAAATCTATCTTCATTCATAATCTACACTTTGTAACAATTGTCATATGTTAACTGATTGATATTCTCAATAAAATAAAAAAAATGTAAACATATATTACAAACTACTTCCTAGTTTGGAAAAGAGTTTTGTGGGATTTCTTTCGCACACTGCTTTCAAAGTGAGGGGACAGGGCACATAGTAGACAGGGGTCTGAGTGGACAGGGGACAGTCGACAGGGAACAGGGGTCATATTTGGACACAGCCCTTGCCCCCTTTGATTATTTCCTGTTTTTATTTAAAGGCCCACACATTTAAAGGCACTTTTAGTGTTTTTGAGCTTTTCATATCATTCTGGAGCTTTCCAATTGTGTTCCATACTGATGAAAAAATTGCTATTTTGGTCAAAGTATGCATATTTTAGGGTCTAAATGTGACTTTTTTCGAGCTCTTAGTAAAACGATTTCCCGTGTGACATGACGTTTCATAATAATTTTGGGATGACGTTGCTAAATACAACCTCTGAGCCTACGGTCTACGCTCTGAACCCGCTCTGGGATTGCTCTGGGGGTGGGGTTCGCGATTTTTCAAAAAAAGCTACGTCAGTGCTCTTTGCTAACGTTGTTTGGGCGTTTTAGATACTGAAACCAGGAAGAGAACGGCGATGCATGCGACTCTTTAAAATTGGGCACCAAGCCCTGTATGGCCACAGCAAAAAGACATTCCCTAAATTCATAAAACACTGCAAATTTCCAGAATTTTTTGTTTGTTCAAAGGGTAAATTAAAGTTCACACAAACTTTAATGTGTCGCACGCACGCACGCGCGCGCGCGCTAATTTAAAACAGTGGTGTCCAATCATGCCATGGAGGGTTGTGAGTACACAGGTTTTCATTCTAACCAATCACTTCACCTGCTGATTTCACTAATTAACACACCTTCAACCAGAGAGGAGGGAACTAATTAGTGAAATTAGCAGGTGATGTGATTGGTTGGAATGAAAAACTTGTGGCTCTCCATGGCACATGATTGTGCACCGATGCTTTAAAGCATCTTTCTGAGATGTGACAAATTGACAGTACTATCAAAACGGTTTTTAATTGGATAGATTTTGACATTGCATGGGCCTTGCAGGGGTATTCCAGCTTGGCAGGGTTTGTCCACCCAAAGGTAACTTGAAGGGTTTCTTCTCCTGACTTATTTTTCCATAGAGTTCAATAGGAAAATTTGTCAGGAGAAACAACCCTTAAAGTGATCCATCCATATATACTGCATATCTGGCAGCAGAGTGATGGTTTCAGGCTTGTTTGATACCTCAGACCCTTGATGACTTAGAGCCATTTAGCCAACCATGTGCTCCATACTGTTCCAGTGTAATTTACAGCTAAATCTAGTCCCACCCCCCAATTCCCATAGAGATCCATTCAAATGCAGAGACATTATAGTATCGCTTGTAATACTGAATGAATGGAGGGAGTACCAGAAAATAAGATATCAAGAGTCTTTTGATGTTGTTGGGTCACAGACATCAGGACGTCATGGCATCTAAATGGTGAATTTTCTAGAACCCTTTTTACTCATCTTTACCAGGGGTGCCAATAATAGTGGACTGTACTGTACATCCGTCTTGATCAGTTACACGTCGAGTATTCCACCTGCAGTGAAATTTATCCTATAGCCTATACCATAAAACTCAAGTTGACATTAGGATATGTGCAAATGGTTTCCAGGACAAGAGCATTTCCCCATTCTCTGCAATCCAGGAGGGTGAGACACTCAATTACGCAGCACTGTCAGTAATTTCCAACAATGCACACGACTACAGGAAGTGCGGTCATCACTCCTGTTGCCGTTCTCACCTCACAGTTCTACATAGAAATTCCCCTCAAGGTCTTTCTGTCAATTTTAGTTTCCAAAATAAGTACCGTCATAACAGACTCGCATAAAACAACGAGTGGCCTCATTACATTTTACGTCAACGGGATAGTTTTACTGAACTTAAAATAAAGTATAAATACCTTTGACTTCTGGGTACTTCATAAGCGCCCCTAATAAAAGTCACTTTGATCAAAACATCTGCAAGATGATGGTTTCCTTTCAGTACTCACTGGTTGCCTTTTAATATTTTTTGTTTTGCAATGTTTGAGATTTTGCTTTAGGTACACTCATAAGTGGCCAATCAATTTCACCTCCATGTGTCTCAATGTAAATACACTAATGAGACAAAACCTGATTAAAATCATCTTGGAATTAATAAAAAAAAAAAGTAATAAACGAGCCAGTGGCCGCCTGGACAAGGCTCTTATCGAACCCGAGCGCGAACAGGACGGGATGGCCTTGCCTGTGAGCCACCTAGAGGAGATATTGAGATGCTCCCCCGTCTCCAGGAATGTCGCGGGACGGGTCTCAACGGCACACGCATTCACCTCCGGAGGAGCATGAGAAGGAGGGAGGAAGGTAGGGAAGGCACTGAAGACGAAACCGCCCTGACAGGGCAGACCGCTCCCTCCGCGCTCAGCGCTCAACGCTTCGTTCATTCCCCAGTAGCACGTTGCACAACCCGACCGCACACGGCATGGCCTCAAACACAACCCGGGACGTTCCCCTCAAAAGTCCCTGCCCCTCACTGAGCTATGACACAGGTGGTGTAATTGAGTTTAGACAGAGCTGGCGTACAGGGTATCACAATTGGGCACATGGGTGAGCTATTATCAACCACTTCAATAAATATCTAGTTGTGTGATTGGCTAATAGAACAATGTACACTCTGGAAATTTCTCCAGATGAGGACATTAATGAATTAGGGGCCGTCTCAGTTAAACTGAAACTCCACCCAATTAGCATATGAACGTCACAGTCGGATCCGAGTGTGAACGAGGGGCTCACCCTAGCTTTCGTACATCACCAAGCCCTGTGCTCTCGCTAAAGGGATACGGGTGTAGCAAGACCACTCCGGCCACCCTGCCAGTGACCTGAGCACCCAGCTGAATGACAAAGTAGCATAAATCCAGGGAGGGATTATTTTTTGTATTTTTAGTAGTGGCAGTGTTGATTTTATAGAAGAAATATAAATTATGTCTTTCAGATCCAGGAAAAATCTGATGAGCAAGCATGAGTTTTCCACTTTTTTCAAGGAAACATTAAAACGTTAACGTGAATGTCTGAGCATGTGGGTATTGTTATTACAAATATATTGTAGAAACATATTCGAGGGGCGCCAGCTAAATTATTTACATATTTGTTTATTTTAATAAGCTCCGTCTGCTTGGACTACGCAACAATGCGTAATTTCACGAAAACAAGACCATTCGAGGAATCTTTTTCAATAAAACCGCTATGCAGAATGTACACAATCATTCTAAATTTGAATACGCATTTTCAGCACTTTTTTCGATACTTTTTCAATCTAGCACAAAGTGAACAAAATTAAACCAACAAGATTAAAACCATTGGAGATGATAAGAAAAGCTGTATGTCAACTTCAGGTCCCTCTGCATTAGATAATCTGCTATGTAACTGCAATGTAATCTCAAAGAATCTAGACAAAAAACTAAGCATAGCCTATGGCAAAAGTATGAAGCATTTCCATGTGTTTTGTAATTTTTTTTATCAGTGAAGATAACCTACAATAAAGCTGCAGATAAGAGATACTCTGCACATATGTAACTAAATATACACACTGTTTCCGGAAACTGTATCTTATCAATGAAGGCAGAAAAATGTGTTCAACACAACCCAGCTACCACAACGGCTTCTTCTTGAAAGCCTGCACTGCTTGGTTTAAAACAATGCACAGCATATTGCCACAGACCCTTCTACAGTGAGAAATTGTTTCATTTAAAGTCTTCAACTCAACACAAACCATAGATAGTTGATAGACTAGTAAGCCATTTACTAATACAAGCTTGAATTTAATGTTTTTATTACCATTTAATTTGAATAAAAACATGTTTAATTTTTTTTCATATTCTCCAAATTATTTTCTCTTCTGCATTAAATTCAACCCTGTGAATATGAATAAGCTTCACATCCCAACATTGAAAAAAATCACTTCACTTTCCTCAGTCAGCAGTTAGACAGTGATCCTACAGAATGACATATGTTCAACCAATTATGGAATGTTAATATTAACTGTCAACAGCCCACATCTACAACTCATTTGTCAAGAGTTGGATCATGACCAAATGCGACATAGTGGCAGACCTGGTCAGCAATGGTTACAGGCCTGCTCAGTGCAGTGTGATGATGTTGAGGTCTATGTCTGTGCCCTGGATTTAGACTGACCCACTCTCACCAGTCACAGCATTCTTACCAACCAGCAGGCCACTGTAAAAAAAAAAAAGTTGAGAATACTCAATTTCAATGCAACTTAATTCACCAAATTTCTTTTAGTTTTGAGCTGAAGACTTTTAGGTTATGCCTAATATTTCAAACTTAATCAATTTTAAGTTTGTCTAACAATGAAATTTAAGTTTTCGGAAAAACAACCAATGATTGCTAGTTGGCGTAACTTGAAAACTCAAAAATTTTGTGAAGTGGCCCATGTTAATTATTTTCTTTTTTTTCTTTCGCTGCACCATCATGCAGCGATCACATCATTGCACCATTCTAGCCTGCAAGATTATAAAGGCTCTTTTACACAGAATCCAGAATCTGCTTAGGTTTTCTGAAGCGATCCAAGCTCAAATAGCTTGCTCCAGGGGACAACTGCTGTGTCCAAGCCCAAGATTCAAACCTGCACTATGTAATGCTCCGTTGTTGTGCCGGATACAAAGGAGCAGTGGCCCTACATCCCCTTTTTTAATCAGATAATAATACATCATTTAAATAATACGAATTGCAGTAGTAATAATAACAACAGCAAGAGGAGCCATGTGGTTAATGACTAATTATGCAGAATATGCTGAACATGGTTTTACTATATTAAAAGCTCATATGGTATAAAATATTCAGAAAAGGGCAGCATTCCATAAGTAAACTCAGAACAACAAATTCAGAATAATATCAGAGCTTGATATTTTAACTGTTTTTTTAATTTTAACTGTTTATTTTAATTGTTAACTGTTAACTGTGTAAACATCACATACATTTTACATTCTCAACATAGTCTGAATAACTGACCCAATGAACACAATTGTGCAAGTCTGAGTTGACATTGGAATCTTCTGATAACATCTCTGGTCAGAGAGAAAGGTCCGATTTGTGGCTTCCTCGGGATTGTGGCACACAATGAGTGATTCTTCCTTCAATTCAGTTAAAAAAAAACAACACATTCCTAAAGCAATGGGTTGTCAGTGGGTTTAGGATTGTGGTGCACATACAAAAATGCTTTTCAAGAATGCCATTTCAGCAAAACAAAAGACATATGCTGTTGTGTTTATGACTATGAATTTGTTTTGATGCACGACTACCATTTTCACATCTTCTTCAGCTGCTGCACACTCTTAGGAAGATTAGACTTTAACACTGCAGTGTATTCTGATTACCAATGCAATATACACATATTTTGTACAAGCTCTTATTTTGAATACAAGTTCAGAGTTTATTTGGACTACTATTAACATGTAAATGAGGCCAAAGATGCTTTCCAGAAAATGCTAAATCATTTAGGCCCATCTCTAAACTGCACAGAATACAATTTCCACAGGTCTTTGCTTGATAAGTATTTGATTTTATTGAGATAATGCTAAATACATGTACATCCATAGCTTCATAGAACTCCCAGATTATATAAAACTACACAAAAATCCAGGAGGAAAATCTAAGGATAAATTCCAAAAAAAGACATGTTTTTGATGAACGAAATCAAGAAATATTTTACTGTGGTCCTCTAGTCCACTAGTCAAAATGACCTTTTTCACCCACTGGCCAGAGTGGCTTGTGGATTCTAAAAATCACCAGCCACTTAAAACATTTTACCAGCCACATTACCTTTTACAATATAACACAACCTGTTCGGTTACCGGACCAAAGTGGCTGCTAGAGTAAGAATTTTTTTTATCAGCCGCAATCAAAATTTTACCTGCATTTGGCTGGTGGCGGGAGTTAATTTCACACCCTGCCACTACTTATACCAACAAACCCCTGTATGCATGTACAAGGAGGTCAGAACTCCTGGAAGGACAAGGGGGCTAAGAGCATGGAGGCTCTCCCTTAAGACATTCCCTGCAGCTACGAAGGACAAAGAGGGGAAAGACTGGTCCAAATTAGACTGGCCTAAAAGGCAGTCTGTTCGTCCTCTCCCGCTGACCAGGCAAGCAGAGGGATGGCGGGCGCAACGTCCAACCTCATGACTGCTCAAATTCAACTGATCAAATCTTTTCTCCCCATGATGCTGGAAATTTTAAGATAAATTAGGTGGGATAAAGGAGGCTTAGACATGCCGAGCCACGGGAACACAGCTGAAAGTGGTCAGCCGGTCATCATTGGATCGGTTTCCTGGTAACCATTTTCTCAGCCCACTTGTAAAAAAAAAATAAAAAATAAAAAATAAAAAGAAATAAATGAAGTTTCAACCTGGGATGCGATTCCTTAATGAGCCCAGAGTGACCCCAGCCGTCGTGACACAAATTAGTGTAGTTGCACAGATTTCTCAGGGCTTGCAAATTCTCCATTTGCTGACAGGGATGGATTCCTGGGATTGTGTCACTGCAAGCTCTGACAGACTATTACGAGGCTGTGCCACATTCCCCTCAACACCATCCCTGTCACCTTTCTTTCAACAGAACATTTACTGTGAATAGGTCAAGTTGGTTACCTAATGCCTTTTGGGAACAGCGCCCACACAGTGCATACCATCATACCAGAACTAGGAGTCAATCAAGCCCATGTTCTTTCACACTTAAATACAGCACATCATATCATGATCAGAAGTTACTGAAGCACACTTACTGTCATTCAGATAAATACGGGTATAGTTCTCCTTGTACAGTTGTGCGCAGTACCCCAAGGGGTTGGACTTTAAATACTTGTTAATCACAGGTGGGAGTTACACTAGACCACTGGTTCTTAAACGTTTTAACAGTGGGACCCAAATTAGAAATGTAGTGCCTTGCAGAGACCCGTCAAGTACACATACTAGCATAGCCTAGTGGACTACAGACTCATACCGGGACCCACCTTATATAGTCCCGCGACCCGTTTTGGGTCAGTAGTCAGGACCCAAAGTTTAAGAAACACTTTAAGGAAAGTACCTTATAAATGAATAAATCACTACCATTGTGACATACACTGCCCGGCCAAAAAAAAAGTCGCACACTAATATTTTGTTGGACCGCCTTTAGCTTTGATTATGGCGCGCATTCGTCGTGGCATTGTTTCGACAACCTTATGCAACATCACAACATTTATTTCTGTCCAGACTTGCATAAATTTTTGGCCGAGATCTTGTATTGACGACGGGAGAGTCGAACCACTCCGTGAAGTCTTCTCCAGCACATCCCAAAGACTTTCAGTGGGGTTAAGGTCAGGACTCTGGTGGCCAATTCATGTGTGAAAATGATTCCTCATGCTCCCTGAACCACTCTTTCACAATTTGAGCCCGATGAATCTTGGCATTGTCGTCCTGGAATATGCCCATTGATGCGATAACCTGGTCATTCAGTACATTCAGGTACTCAGCTGACTTCATTTTATTGCTGCATAACATTGCTGAGCCTAGACCTGACCAATTGAAGCAACCCCAGATCATAACACTGCCTCCAGAGGCTTGTACAGTGGGCACTATGCATGACTGGTGCAACTGCGACTTTTTTTTAGCCATTCAGTGTATAATCAGTTGATTAGCTACGTAATATAGCCTATGTCCAGTAAAGCAGTGCTAGAAGGACGAGTTATGAGAGAGAAACAAGGACAGTGGCCAAGCTCAGAATACAAACACTAGTTCAGAAGTCGACAAGTTAAGGACAAGCGTGTCAAACTGCCGTGAGAAAACACAAATTAACAGCAAACCGTTCACTCCTAATGCAATCTGCAAATACTTGAGCACTCTCTTCATTGCCACGCTTTCTGTTAATATGGTTTTATGTTAACAGTATTTGAGGGCCAAAAAAAAAGCTCAATACTCACGTGCAGCCTCTGTCTCTTCCTGAAACAACGAAAGGTGGACTATCCCTGAGCACCTGGACCAACAGGACACAGCCCGAGCCAACAAACATAAAACAAGGCATTGGACGGTTGTCAACAGCTCAAAGCATTTCACTCATCACTAGTCCACCTCACCACCACAGCAATTTAAAAAAAAATCAAAATTAACATGCAGACTTGCTTTGTAAGTCATATTCCAGTTAGCATATTAGCTACACGGTTATTTCATGGTATTGCATTGCTTGACAGATAGTAAAGTCCATAAGGGGTACAGCAGGCTCACAGGCTTGTGGCAGAAAAGAAAGAAGGTACTGGCAGAAAGGGGGAAAGGTGGATGTTCCTGCTGAGGTTTCTTCAGATAGATGTCTCTATGCATTGCGATCAAATTACCAAAGATTAATTTGGAAATATTACTGAATACAGTAAAGAAGAATCTATGTAACTCTCCATTAGGCCAATGTTGTATTGATAGTAACTGTCTATCAAAAGCAGACTGTGTAAATAAATAAACCAACCATTTAATTGTGCCTGTATGCACAGTTTTTATTTACTCATGTGGATAATGTCTTAACTGGATTTGCTACTTATTATATGTGATACGTGACTGGCCAGACACCAAACTGAAAAATCAAATAGTAGGCTTAGTCTATGAACAAATTGGGCCCAAAAAACAATCTGATGGAAAATAATAGCAGAACAAGTGCTATCGAAGCAAAATGGGTTTGGTTTTCTAGAGCTGGGTTGGAGAGATTGGGTCAACCATTAAACTAATTCAATGCATTTCAGATGTAGTCATTAATATTTCGAAAAGAGATCATATTGAACAAAACCTACAGTGCCAGGCCACAGGTCCACGTTCAGATTCCATATTTTAAAAGACTGTCAGAGGAATCAATTGATGTCAATCAAATCTACTGACTATATTGCTGACTATATGCATGAAAACAGAATGGCGGCTCAAGAGAGCGATATTTTTGCATTAGGAGAGAATTTTCAATAAGCACGCAGAAAAACGCACGAGTTAAGTGTGCATGCATTTGCGGCGAAGTATATTATTATAAATAGAAAAGTCGCTGTTCTCAGCGCACGCAAGGTATAGTCAACCTGCCATATTTAAATCAACCGTAGCCTTCAGAGGAACAATTAATTAGAGTGACACATATAACACGTTACATTAAATAAACACTTCCAGAATAAATATAGGTATATATATTATAAAGCGTTTTGCCACATTGCCGAGCTTATTTCTTTTCTTCTACAGTATCTCCTCATAACAGTCCGTAATAATCCGTAATCAAACCTTGCGAGACGCTTTTCCCTTAAAGCAGTATGATCGAAGTCATGCAGGTATCTTGTGGATAGTGTCAACAAGGCCTTTCAATACGAAAACTTTAATCGAAAAACCACACGACTGGGATTGAAGCAAGCCTAACCGCCATAACGCCATACCCACCTCAACAGCACGTGAGATCACGTAAAGTTTGAGAAGAAAACACGGGGAACTCTTTCGCCCCGTTCCTTTACCTGTGCGACTGTCCACCATTCCGGATCTTTTGAAAGCTCAGACCCAGCCCTCTTTGAAAGGTGGGCGGATGACAGCAGGTCCTGCCTATACAATGGGTTTAGATATCGGAATATCTTCATATTATGTACTGGAGTGGCTTTTTGGGAAAATTCAGTATCTTCTCTCCCAAACGTGACTACAAGAAGGGGGAAATCTGGCTACAGAAATAAGATAATCTGTTTGTTTTTTTAGGTAATGGTTATTATTGACTATCATTGTCTGTCATTCATGATCTGTATGGGTTTTGCAGCCAATTGAAAACAAATCAGAAAACTATTTCAAAACTAATAATCAGATTTTAAAAACTTATGTCTGACATTTCCGAGTTTTTGTTTATGAAACTACAAACGCCATTGCACAACATCATCATTAGCCCTAATCAACAATGCCCATGTTGTGAAGTATTATATCAAGTCAGCCACAGAGGCAAGCAAATAAAAAAATAGATTAAAAAACCAATAGCCTACTATATATTATATTCACAGAAGGCAGCAAGGTTACTTGTCCTCTGGTAAGTTTTCTATTTTTTGAAAAATTAAAGAAATAATATTGCGATCAGCATGAGCGAACGTAGCAGGTCAACTCCATCTCCCTTCTAAATCGAAACAAAATAAGAATTATGGTTTAATAATGTGTATTTTCACTTGCAGTAAGAGAACTCTTAGCAAGTGAGAAAAAATGGCTATGCTGTGAAATGAGAATATATAACATTCTGTCAACTCCGTAAGATATCCACTCTATTGTTTTATCTCTTTAGTAATTGAATCATGTCATTGAAATTTGCCATTTTGTTTCAATGAAGTTATTTGAATACTATTAAAACTTTAATAAATTGCTTTTTCAAGCTGAAACATCTTTATTTAGGAAAACTAGCTTTTTTTAATGGGAGTCCTGTGCGAATGTTAGGAATAGTGCTATTTAAGAAAAAATTAAATCACTGGGACATGGATACTTTACAGGGTTTAATAGCAAAGACTTAAATCTTTAATGGAAAAGGACAGCTGTAGTCATTGCTACAAAATTCTCTGTAGTTATTGAATTGATTTATTTTTTTTGCAGTTATCCACTGGGAGTATGTTTTGTTTTGTTCAGAAAAGACTATAAGAAACAACTTAAATATTTTAAATATAAGCTTGCTTATAAGAATACCTGTATAAAACACAAGCATTCTGGAATCAATCCCTTTAAAAACTCACATTAGTTATAAGGAGTTTGTAATATACTGTGCCAAATGCCATAGACACCTGATTGGTGATCCATTCATATTTTTTCATGTGCCAGAACCTGGCTTTAAACTGGATCTGACAGCACACAGCAAAGTGACTGAGACTGGGGAGTGAATAAGTCTTCAAAAAATGGAGAAAGGCTGCCTGAAGAGGCCGGTTCTCCCACGCACCTAAAACACCCCTGTCATGTGTCAGCCTCCTCATTGAAAAACACACCCTCGCTCACATCCAAACTGCATTTATAAATGCATACAGACATTTATATATGAACGTCCATGTCGGTTTTGTATAAACTTTGATATTTATTTTGGCTATTCACTACATTCATTTAAATGAGCTTGTGTTCCCTTAGTTATCCAGAATGCCTCATATACAGGTGTTGAATGCATTGCATCTGAGGTGCAGTGATCAGGACTAGTTTATACCATGGTTGGTGCTCTCCTCCCTTCTAGTTACACACCTTCACAGAATAAGAGAACTGGGAATACGTTTATTTTCTGTCACTGTGTATTTTATAGAAATGTATATTCATCACTGATTAAAGACTCAGAACCTCAAGATCTACATGATCAAAAACAAAAATCAAATATTTGAACTGCACTTATAATATTCTGATGTTCCAACAAATAAACCGCAAACTAAATTAATTCGATTTTCATACCCGAGATACTGTGCTTTCCGTGTGCATACATACTGATTTATAAGAGTAAGGCAAAATACATGTAATTTGCCATATGGTAAGACCATCTGTACCTCTGAAATTTGCACAGTTTGAAATAATGGGTAAAAAACCTACCAGGGTTCTACTCTATATATTTTACTCTATATTTTCTCTCCATATACTTGGCATCAGATGTATTGTGCTTTTCCCTAAAAAGTAAAATTCACTTCATTTTCAACCAAATGCTACATTGCTGCTTCCAAAATTATGTATTGTATATGAATGTTATGTTGTGTGTCATTCTTGTGACAGGTAGGATGGAAGAGTTATTATATATGATATCATGAAAGGAGACTCGATTTTTGTGCAGGGTTTCAATAATGAATTACTTGAACTGTATGCTATCCAAATTTTAAGTCCCTGTTGTCTCCTGGATAAATAGTCGAAAGGGAAATGTGGAATAATCCAGGTGGAGAGTTGTTGAGAATTTATTTAACTTTCTCTTATGTTTATATTTTTCTTGTTTTAAATGAGAGGGTGTTTGGGAATAATACGTTTAAAGGAATCTCCTCTCTTCAGAACACAGAGAAAATACACTGCCTGGCCAAATAAAAAGTTGCACACTCTAATATTTCGTTGGACCGCCTTTAGCTTTGATTATGGCGCGCATTCATCGTGGCATTGTTTCGACAACCTTATGCAACGTTACAACATTTATTTCCATCCAGAGTTGCATTAATTTTTGGCCAAGATCTTGTATTGACGACGGGAGAGTCAAACCACTTCGTAAAGTCTTCTCCAGCACATCCCAAAGACTTTCAATGGGGTTAAGGTCAGGACTCTGGTGGCCAATTCATGTGTGAAAATGATTCCTCGTGCTCCCTGAACCACTCTTTCACAATTTTAGCCTGATGAATCTTGGCATTGTCGTCCTGGAATATGCCCATTGATGGGATAACCTGGTCATTCAGTACATTCAGGTACTCAACTGAATTAATTTTATTGCTGCATAACATTGCTGAGCCTAGACCTGACCAATTGAAGCAACCCCAGATCATACCACTGCCTCCAGAGTCTTGTACAGTGGGCACTATGCATGACGGGTGCAACAGCGACTTTTTTTTTGGCCAGGCAGTGTATTACATTTAAGATAATTGATGAAGAAGGAAGAAGAACTGGAAACCAGACTGAGAAATGTTCTTTAATGGGGTTTGACAAGTTTCCTGTTGGAGAAAGTTCCCCTGGGAGAGATAGCTGTAATTACAACATGCTATGTCTGCAGGGGCATGCTTACACAGGTGTAGTTTGTGCATTTTGTTGTTAACTGGGGTAGTTGTAGTTATTTAACGTGCCATTATAACCTCAGTAGTTGCTGAAATTAACGTGGAAATACTCTGCAAGAGATGAGCAACTCTTCTCAAAGTAAATCAACCTTTAAGTCAACCTTTCAATCCTTTCACAGCTAAGGTGAGTATTCATTGCATTGCAGCTGTAGGCTTTGTGTGGAGCCGGCAGACTGCAAGCAAACAATGACCACAGAGTACTTGATTGATTCGTTAGGCCTTAAAGTCTGTACCCTGCAGAGTTTGTGTTCATTTATTGACACTTAAGACATTCAACAAAACACGCAATGTGAACAGGGATGCCCAGACTTTTGTCATTACAGTACCTACTGAAACCAGCAGGGGGAGGTGTCTACCAATTAGTCAGTACATGGTAGACAGCACCCATGATTTAATACAACTTCAGGACATCAAGGTTTTGTGACGAGGTGCACCTGGGACTCAAAACTGTAACCTTATGATTACAAGGTAGCCTCTCTATCCACTACGGTACCCAAAAAGAATGTATGAAAAGAATGAGAATTTTGCAAGAAGACACCTGTCATTTTAGTGGCTGCCTATGTCATGGCCATGGTCATGGCCCATATTAACTCGGAAAACAGGATCGCCATCCATGCTTTACAAGCGGACACCGACAGTGTTTGTATCAATGCCAAGTGGTGTCTTGAAATCAGACTCAGATTAATTCTCATCAGCACTCGCTCCTGGATTTTCTTCTTGACATTTATTCAAGAACTACATCAAATCTTGACTTCTTAAACTGCCCTAGACATATAGCCCCCCTCAGCCAGTGCACAGAGTCCCACAAACTGGCACGTGGTCAGGTAGCTATACATATCTAAAACACATGTCACTACGTAGGCGTAGGAGTTTAGGTGTTTTCTAGACCACAGAGCATTACAACTGGAACGGGAGCTCCTTAACTCACAGGTCAGGAGAAATTGTTCCAGTTCCAATATTTCAGATTTTACATTTGACCTTAGGGCGATATTGTTTTTCATTCTGGGCTCATTCATTATAAACTCTTAGTTTGGTAGTACCCCTTTCTCCCTCATAAAACTGATAGCTATGTAGTACAATCCACAGCACAATCAAGCCCCGACGCAAGTGGCTTTCCAGTTTCCGCATCATCAGCCGCGAAGAGGGGCCGTGTGTATTCATGAGGTTATGAAATCTCATCAGCGGAGCCATTGACAAGGGATGGTACATTTATCTGCCTGAGGTACTGTAAATTAATTGCTGCGCGTGAGGATAATCTCATTCGTGCCTTCGCTGCCCACGGTTCTCGTTTTTAATCGCAGGTCCCAGCAGTTTTGAGGTGCCTGGCTGCCGTTACAGCAGCACCTCTGTAACGTTAATTAATCTCGCCACGAGCAAACCCTTTCTCGCAGCTCAGTATTTGTTCATCCCTGAACTGCGTGGGCAAAATAATTCTAATCTTTCCGTGCGCCGGGATAATGTCTTTATTTTTAATTGGGTGCGATACGAACGTCATTGCTCATTTATTGAATTGGAGCTCAGGGTAGGTTACGTGTGGTCCCATTGCCCCCATCTTCCTAAAAGAACTTCAGTTTATTTTGTAAATGCCTTAATTTTTACTGAGCCAATGTAGTGAAACGGTGATGTAAGAGTTTATAAATGATCTAACAGTCTCAGTAGGGCTACACAGGAGCCGTTCCAAATCTCTTTCTAAGCTATTTTTTTGCTTTTTCTGCAAAAGTTGCTTTTGAGATTGCTACGATGCTTTGAAATAATGAATTCATAAGCATTGTGTGTGTCTGTGGGTGTGATCTAAGTGATAAATACCATTTACTTATTTACAAATTTATTGATTTCATAATCATGTTCAGACTCTTATTATTGTCTAAGTACTCTAAAACATCACTTTGCAATCTTTGTAATATAGCCTACCAAATGTCCTAAATAAACCTTTAGTCAATTGAGTTTTCTCAATTTACATGTTAGGCTATAATTAGGATTATACAATTATTCCATGGGATTTGGTGTTACTCAATGTCTTGTGACAGCAGCAACAACAACAATATTATTAATGATATAATAATAATAATAATAATAATAATAATAATACCATTGTGGCATACATTTTGGAGTGTGAAGAGAGCGACATTTTCTTGAAAGGTCTCTCAACGAGCAGGGCGTAGGCCTATTAGCATATTTATGCTGCTGGACTGAATTACAGGCTAACACAATTAGGCTAATAAGGCAGAAATAGGACGCTGTAGACATGAGCTGTGCTAAGGGTCTCTGTTCATAGAGCATAGAGAACAATGTGACTGTCTCAAACGGCTGGCTGGCGGAAGACGGAGCCCAGCTGTGTAAAGTGTGACGTGCCTCTCGTTTGCCTGGTGGGACAGAATTCGATTGGGCAAATGTCTCCCAGTAGAAAGAGTGAGGGGTTTATTTGATTCATAGTGATGTTTAGTCAAATCGTATACATGGCAGGAAGTTAGATATGTGCACCAGGGAAGGTGAGTCTTGAGTGGCAGTCATAGCATTCTCCATGGCACCCCCCCACCTAACCCGTGCTCCCAATGCAGCCCCATCAATGCCAAGCCGTCACCTTTGTGGGCTTATTGCAAAGCGTTACAGGTTGACTAAATGATCCAAAGCAGCCTTTGTAGAAATGGAGAAAAAGAAGGACGCATCCTCAGTATGCACCCAATTTACTGCAATTTAAAAGGGCAGTTCACCCAAAAATGTACTCTATTTCTTTGTTTCTACATAGCCGGAGTGCTATCTATTCAGCCAGGTAGTTTAGCTAAGAACTCACTAGTTTTGTACCTGTCCGCTGCAGCTCACCATGATATCAAAATTAAATGTCACTTCAAAATTAAATTTTTGGGTGAGCTGCTCCTTTAACAACATGATATAACTATTTCCCAGTCGCTCTTGAGAATACAACAGCATAACTTCCTAACACGGGAAAGCCACCAGCTCCTGTCCGTATTCCTGTTCGTTACCTGAGGAAAAATTCCCTGCCGTTTGTGTTGTTGCCCGTAGTATTAATTTGTTTGCATAACAGCTGCAGCATACAGTCCTCCTTCTGGCAAAGACTGAGATTGTTTGGTGGCTGTTTACATGGACTGGGCGGAGTCGGGTGTTCACCCGCGCCAGCACTTGGCAGCGTTTCAATGGAGCTCGAAGAATCCTCTTTCCCTCCTCACTCTCTATTTATAAAGAAAATTTGAATAAGCGGTTTGAGGAATCAAGCGCTACAGATCGGCTCCTTCGTTTCTTTCTGAGCTGCTCATGGAAATGAGAATGTTTATCTTTGCTTTTCTTCTCCCCTGATTATAGTCTTCCAGTCTACAGGTGCTAATTTCCTCTCTGCTTCTCTTATTAACAGTGCTGTAATGATATCGCTTGAGAATGGACCTGGATGCTCCTGTAATTGTGAGGTTTCTTAAAAAGAAAGGGTCTTCCAGCAGGTTCAGAAGCCGCTCGTGACAGCTCTGTCTCTTCGCGGAGAGGCTGAGTGCTACTGAGAATGCTCTGGCTACAAACTCAGGGAAAGCGCCATATCCCCTGACAGTTTAATACAGGCTTTCAAAAACCCCAGTTGCCCCCAAATTCCTCCATTTATGCTCCCTTTGTAGAGGGGAGAAAAAGGACACACGTCTCTCTTGGCCCGGTCTTCAGGGAGGACATGGCCTCAGAGGCACTGAGGAAGACGAGGTTGACTTTTTTTCCACTGCCCAAGATGGCCTCGGTGTCCCTGTGGTGGACTCAATGTGTTAGGCCTCTTCCATTGTGTGACCCTCACCTGTAGAATGATCTGTGATCTCTGTTGCCCAGCAACCACTAAATGAGCAAATTAACCCTCTGCCTCTTTCCATGGTTTCAAATTTAGCCCTGCATAAGTGTGGAATTACATTTACATTTCTTTATGTACACACTGCAGTGTTTGATTTGACTGGTGTGAATTGCAATGGAAAGTATTAGAAATGGACATATACGGGTAAGTTGTTTTTTAAAATTTTATTTATAAATGACTGGCCATATTAAGTCCATGGTCTCACTCACTTTAGAGGGCGCGCGAAACTGCAAGAAATCTGTTCAATTGCAGTATATTAGCACAATATTCTCACAATAACTGAAAGCACATAGAAATGGTAACTCAAACTCATGTTGATCTTATGCTGCATCTCATGTCCACGCTAGATCCTGTAGGGGGCAGTACACCACTTTATGAAGTACTGCATGTAAACTCTACTTGCTTTTGATAAGGAGGCAGGTCTGTTTCTTTTTTCAAAAATTAGCTGCAGATCTGGTGTGGTAGGTCTTCAGTCAGTCGCACATTATGTTCTTTTCTGCACGCTGACATACATACTACATTAATTCACTTCCTTTCAGCCATCTTTAGAATTTTCCTACCAAATTATTTTGGCTTTTCACCCTGATAAAAAGGTTGTTGTGACTAGTAACACCACATTTCTGGACCTTGTTCCTGTGACCCTACACCCTGTGCTGGCAAGAGGCAACCTTAATTTGGCACACCTGATTCTACTAATTAGCAGCTCAACAAGATCTCTAGTTATTGAATGAGGCGCACTTTGTTGGGGTTGGAGTGAAAACCTACAGGATGGTAGATCTCCACGAACAGGGTTTGGAGACAACTGCTCTATTGAATCCGGTTCTTCCCAAGGTTTCTTCCTACATGGCATCCAGCGAGTTTTTCCTCGACACTGTTGCCTTTGGGCCTGTCATAGTTTTAAGCCGGATTGCTCTTTTCTGGCAGTTGTGGCGACTTCTGGCCGCTAGAGGGCACTCACGTCGTTTTTTCTTCTCCTCGTTGAGACCTAATTGTCTTAATTGGCTTCAGGCGCGTGCCTCTATTTAAGCAGGGCGTTTTCTTTATTCTGTGCTTTTGGGTAAGCTTTGTTTACGCTCTGGCCGGTAACTTCGGTATTGAACTCAGAAGACTATATCTTTTCTGCATTTAAAAGATACGCAGGAACTTCTTTAGCTTAGAGTATCGGTTTAGTCCCTAGGACTTTTTCTTTCCTATTTTCTTCTCTAATCTAAGTTCTTTCCTTGGTTTTCGTTCCGTCCTCATTGAGGCTGTAACCTTTGTTACCCTTTTCTCATTTTCCTCCTTGTTTGAGCTCACTGGTGTGTTATTGAGCTGGAGGTTTTTCTTTCTCTTTCTATCTATTTCTACTCGTGTCTTTGAGTCTGTCTTTGCCCTCTTTTCTGGGTTGTTTTCTGTTGGCTGATACGCCGTGGGTTATTTCCCCTTTGTTTATTTTCCCTGTCCTGTCAGGGTATCCCTATTTAGTGGTTATGCACGTTTGTGGGTAGCTTTCAGATCCCCTTCCGGTCGCGTCTGCTTCTCCGACACATTCCCCTCCCTCACAGGGCCAGGGTAAACTGTGACGCATATTGTGACATTCTCTGTAAAATGCGCTAGATAAATAAAATTTGAGTGAACGATTGAATTAGTTAGAAAATGGCGCATGGCTCTCGAAACATCATCTGCTGATGACAAGGCTATATAATAAGGATACAGAGATTACATTTGTAAAGATTTTTGGTCATAATGTACAGTGCCACTGTAGAATCCATGCAAGAATATGCCTAAATTTAAAGGCATCTTGGGAAGGCAGTGTTATAAGCTGCCAGTGTAATAAATTTAGTTTAGTGTAAAAACTGCCCTGAAGGACGGAGTCTGAGTTCAGTTAACCCACCCCTCACCTAAACACTAACCAATTTAATTATTTTTGCCAGAACTAACCTGCTGACAGACTCACACGTGCTGTCTGTATCCACCAGAGCATCCCTTAGCAGGGTTATGGTTAGGGTTAGGGAGGTTAATTAAACGTACAGGCCGGCATTTGAAACAAATTGCCTTTAATGCTTTAATGTCCAACGATGAGGCTCCCTGTCGTCAACATGGCTTCTCGGCTACGCTGACGAGGACACTTATCTGAATACAGATGAGCCAATCGCACGCCGTGAGCCTCCACGCTGAAGCGGGCATTACATTTCAGCACATGGCTCACAGATTTTGGTCTCGCGTTCATTTAACATAGGCCTACCCGCTATTAACCTTTTGAGCCCGACGGACCCTGTACCGGGTCCAGTAGAACGGTACCATAAATAACTGGCTGTAAAAAGTTCATAAAATGTTGTCTTTTTTTTCCGAATGTTTCTAAAAGATGAGGCCTTAACACTACCAAAACAACACTCCAAGTGTATTTTGTCCAAACAATTTTTGTTTGGCAATAATTTCTATATTTTAGTTACAAAATAAAAGCCGGATAAATTTAACGGACAGTCAAAATGGAACGCAACAGTACACATAAACCGTTCGCTCCGCTCCGTCATGTTGTGTGTCGTATGAAACTAGAGAAGCTACTCTTTCCATTGATACCAAGCATAGCATTGCCTGAGCTAACCAGCTCACGTCAGCCCCGTAGCAAACACGCAGCCAAACTTCACATTTTACAGTCAACGCGTCAAATTTTGTGTTTATGTCTCAATATTCCATCAAATCCCAAAGCGATTGTCATCAAAAGCAACTAATATTGTTTCCTTACCCATTTGTGGTCAGCACCCTCGGGCTTAACAGGTTAATGGCCAGAAACTCAGATCTGTGCAAGGAAAAAATACTCTGGGGCACTTTATAGATTCTGTTTTTATGAACACATAGTTCACTGCTCCACGGTAGTGTCTTATGTGTGTAATAATCTTGTCCAAAATCAATTGTCTTGATACAATGGTGAAGAAAAGAGGTCAGTATCTCAATAGAGAGCCTCATAGCCTGACAGACAGAAGAAGAAAACCTCATGGTTGCCCATTATGAATGATTAAAGTCTGGCGCATCAAAAGGGCTCAACAGGAAGCGTGTTTTGCTACTAGGCCAGATGAATCGATCCTTTTTGATCTCCCCATTGCCGCAGCTGGCAAAAGTCCACTCGTGAGCAGTTTTACGTTTGCAGATACTATATTTTGGGGTAGTATCCCTAAAAACATTTACAAACTTCCTGTCCCTCAAAAAAAACGTTAAGTTGAAATACAGTGTTGACACGTGGTGTGAAACAGCATTATTGTTACCCTATTTAAAGATTTAATTAAACTGAGTTGCCATTTGTTATCCAAGCAGTTCCTGTGCTGGGGCACCTGACACAACACACTGGCACTTCCTTAGTTATGGGATACTGTTTCCCCTTTGGATTGTGGAAGCTACCTTGCCCTTGCTTTAATGTGCTTTATGTTACACACACACCCTTGTTCTAAAAAGTGGGTTGTAACATTCTCTTGGCATCAACAGTGGTATACATAACTCCAGCATTTTGTGAGCTTGGGGAGTTTACCCCACCTATAGAACTGGCTGGTTGCTTGACTGATTTGTAGCTTCGTTAGTTAAGCCGTTAATATCCATCAGTAAACCCAGTAATGTCAGAGTAAAAAAAACCCTGTCAGAACTGATTTAGCACTGAGCTTTTTACTGTGTAGAATAGATTGCACATTACGCTGGCCATGTGCACTGCTCCAAATGGCCATCGCTTTTAATCAGGTGGGAGGGGCCTCGTTACTCGGCCGTGGGAGTGACTGCAGGTCTGCAGGAGCAGACCTCAACTAATGAGCGGTGACCTCACTTTCTGATCTTCAAATAGATTCATCAGACGCCTTTGATGCGTGCTGTTAGCGCGGGGCGGGCTGGCCTTATTCCCGCTAGCACCAGGTTAGCCCCGTCGCTACCAAGCGGTTAATAAACAGAAGGCCGTCTCTTCTGCCAACGACTGTAATTAGCGAGCCTGTCTGCAGGGAGCCTGGGTCTCCTCGCCTGCCCTTCAGCCCTTAATTGCGTATCATAATTTAATTAATTTCTTTCCGCCTCTCCTTTATCCACCCACAGGGGAAAAGAGCGAAGCAGGAGGCTTTGATCAAGATGCCAAGATCTATCCGGACAAAACGACAGCTCGACCAGGAGACTAGTCCATAGCGTGTTGTGCGAGCGTTAAAGGCGCTGGTAGGATCTGACGGAACATGCCGAACACGTATAGAACATGGGCAAGCATTGGATGACGAATCCACGTGAGCCCAAGAATACATGACTGAAGGCGGGCTCATTGTTAGCCCACAGTATGTCAGCATAGCTGCAGCAAGCACAAGCCATTGTGGACAGCTGAAAAGAATTCAGCTTTCACTGCCAGCTTTCCAATTCCCCTCTCGGTCTCACTTGTAATGTTGTGTTATGGGCTATTCTAGTGCTCTCCTGCAGCTCACCTGAAGGTTTCATTTAAAGAATCCAGCCAAAACTGATTCATAAACACCAAGGATAAGTTGATTTTAGCCATCATCTCCTCAAAAGGGGAAAACTCCTCCCAATTTAAGATACCCCTATGGTTATCGACAATAGGACAATGGTGAAAATGTAGAACTTTGCATAATTTAGATGTAGGACTAAGAGTAATGTACTGCAGTATTAACTACAGGTGTCACTGACAGCACTGAGAGGTTTATTGGCAAAATGTTTTCAGGACAGCCAGTTGTAAAGATATTCTTTACCAGTGTCACACTAATGTAGAAATGCGTCTTGATTTAAAAAAGCACATCACCATCATTTTCATTGGTTTGTACAGTTGTAATGGCTTAGGGTATCAAAACTTGGCCTCAAGCTCCATGTAAAAACATCTGTAGTATGAAGAGTGAAGCAATTGAGCAATGGCAGAAGTTAATGTAGTAAAATTCCCTTAAGACTGCCATGTTACGACCCCGGAAGAGGACTGAACCCAAATGCAACGACAAGGAGACAGGAATGCAAAACTCAATATTTATTTATGCTCAGGGCAGTCCTGAGCATGGGGAGAAAGGCAAAGGCAGTAGAAGTTCCAAGCCAGAACTGGACTCAACCGGAACCTCAGTATTGCTCCAAGCCGGAGCTGGACTTGACAGGTCACACCGGAATTGTTCCAAGCCGGAACTGGACTGGACGGACAGGACGGACTTGACAGACAGGACAAAGAGTGGGAGCGCTAAGCATCCAATAAATTAGGCTTCAAACTAAACTCCTGAAGCGTAGGGAGAACAATTAAATACAGACAGTCCAGTATGAATGTGTGGGAACAGTGGGAGCAGGGAAAGCCAGGGGTGATGATGGCAACAGGTAACTGGGTTGTTTGGAGCAGGGGATGAGCGGGAGCGGGAGCGGTAGAGCAGGACGGTGCAGCGGACCCAGGCGGGATGCAGGCGTGGCAACAGGGCAGCGGCAGTAGCAGCACGGCAACAGCGGCAGCAGCGACAGCAGAGGCAGGAGCGACAGCACATCAACAGCACCGCAGCATTGGCTGTGAGCAGGGACCGCCGCAGGGTGGAATAGCAGAAGCCCCAAGCTGCATGCACAAATGTCAGGTGGTAGGCAGGGAAACCGCAACACAAGCAGGGATTCTCGGACAACTGCAGGTTGGCAGACTTTAAGCAGACAAAAGTAGTTAGCGAGACAGGATAATGAACAGCGGGTAATGCCGTTTCAGACTGAACAGGCTAGGACTTGACAGTTTAGCAGAGTGAATTAACACCAAAACAGAACTAAACTGTAGGACTAGGTGACTAGACAGAGAACCAGACAGGACCAGAGGTTTCAGACTACAAATGTTAACGAACTGGCACAGGACAGAAAACACCGGGTGACTAAATGCAGGTATTAATTGGAATCAATTAGGAAATGCGTGCGAATGTATGCGAGCGTGATTGAACAGAGTGGAGAGTGAGGAATGCATGCGAGACGGGGGAATGGGATAGGCTGAGACAGGAGTGGTGAAACAGAGTGACACAAACAGGAAAACACGCCCAACCTGCAGCACGGGGGAAACACGGACAATGGAGAGACAAACACGAAACAGGGGGAGAAGGAAAACACGGAGAAACAATAGGATGGGAGTGGAATGTTACATGCCACTCACTTTGTTTTGGTTGATCCATGTTTATGGGCATCAGTAGTGGAAGGGTGGTGTGACTGCCACACTGGATGAATACAAAATGGAACTAGAGCAGTTCCATGAGTTACACATGGACGTAAGTGTGAATATTTTGACTGTTAACCTCTTAAAGGGGGTTGGGTTCAGAAACCAACATGCTTTCTTGCATGTCTTCTGCATTGTACAGAGCTACCAACAGAGTGAAAAAAGATCTAGCCCTCATGTCCGCCCTCATTTTGTTTTATTTTATTTTATATTTCGGACAAGGGTAAAGCAGAGAGGGAGGCTGGAGGGGATCAGAGAGCAGGAGGTGCCATGGTGGGGAGATCGAACCCCCAACCACGCAGGGGGATTTGCATGTAGCGTAAAAGTCGGCTTATGGATTCCCCTTTTTGTGGTAAGTGTCATTATATTGTTCGTTGGACTACAATTTCTCAGTTCTTTCTTATTCAAATTTTGTGAAAATATTCTGTAAATAGGCCTTAAGTATGGCAAGCGTGTGCCAATTACAGCTACGTGCAAATCCCCCTGCGTGGTTGGGGGTTCGATCTCCCCACCATGGCACCTCCTGCTCTCTGATCAAACCAGGTTGACAATCAAAAAGGTCAAAAAGGTATTACTGAATATATCTGTGCTTTTAGAACTGCAATATGCAAATTCCACCACAGGTGGTCTTTCACAAATGCATCGTACCACTAGCTTTGACTTAAAAACAAAGTGGTTAGATACAGTGGCTTAATTTAGACTTTATATCCATGCTATTAGATGCCTAATTGTCATGGTTACTTTGTAAGTGGCAGTTTGCAGCAATGATGCTGGTCAGGGAATGCTCTTTTAGCCAGTTCTGGTTATTAATATTAATATTAATATTAATAGGCAGATATTAAACAGGTTAATGCACTTGAGTTTCTCCTACATTGAACTTACAGTATGCTTATCCTGCAAGTATCTCTGGATAAGTATCTCTGGAGTGTCTGCTAAATTAACCTAATGTAATAAATAAGAAGTGACAGTGACTAAGATTATTTATGCATTTATTTATTCGCTGAATGCATTCCTCAAACACCCACAGTAGAACTTTACAAAAGAAAACCAGTCCATAAAACCTTCATTTGTGTTTGCCTTGCTTCATATTTGGTTACCAGGGACCACAGGTGGAAGTGAGCTTTTAGCTATATCTTGCGCAATATATTTATTGTGCATTGTCCCTGTCAAATAAACAACTGAATAAAATAGATAATTTAAAGTTGGCTCCGATAATCTTACATGAAGAGAGAACTGCAGATCCAGTTCTGGAGAACAGGAATTATCCCGATAGAATGCTTATCCAGAAGATTTAGATTTATTCCGAAGATACATTGGCTACTCTCTCGCTACGTCGAATATCCTTGTCCACGCCTCAGTACTTAATGAAATTACGTCAGTCAATTGGCCTTTATGAGAAATAAATTGGCTGCATACATTAGGCTGTGTGTAGTGGGGTTTAGTTTAGAGCCCTAATGGGGGCTCCCAGGCGTGAGTGTGCATGTAATGGAGAGCTACAGTGCAAATATAGGCCTATCCTTGTAAATTAGGCAATTCTGGTGTTATTGCACTGCTTCTCAGGGGTTGAATTTTGCATGCATAATTTGAGGGCTAAATGGAAACATTATTCATTATTCTTATTTTATATATCTGTTGATATTATTGTGACCTGCCATTTTATTTATTTATTTATTTATTTATTTATTTTTGCAAAGACATTGTTTCCTGTGTCATCATAAAAAGGATAATTGAAACAAAGGTAACAACTGGTTCTTGAAATAATACCAGAAGTTTGGGAGGTTTGTACATGCCAAATTCATATAAATAATATATCCTAAGTGAATGCGCAGGATTATATCATGTTTTATTGTTCTTACTAGTGGTACCACGACTGCGGCTAGTAGTAGCACGCTACTATATGTGCTTCTAGACACAATTACTATCCCCTCATTGCTGGCTTGAAAGTACAGCAGCTTTCTCGAGAAAATAATTAGGCACCTATCTTAACTGGTAGCGGTGATTAGCATATTTTAAATAATTTGGTGCAGTTCATGTTAGATGGCTGCTGTCATGTCAGATGGTGACGGGAAAATTGGCTGCTTTTCCAAAAGAACTCATCCCTCTCTTCTTTGTCCCTGAAGCTCTGCTGTGACTCACTTAATCGAGCAGAAGAGCAGGCCTGTGGTTCTAGAAATTACAAATGTCTTTAACGTCTTTCGCAATAGACTCTTATAAAGATTAAAGCCTATAGGTTAAGGACTAATCGTGCAAGATAAGCGTGTTCATAATTTTTTTCCGCGCAACTTTTTTTTCCTGAAAAAAAAAGGTAGTTTATGTCTAGCACTGCCAATAGATGAAAAATACAGCATCTTTCGCAAAAATGGATATTAGAATGAATGCATGTTCTTTGAAAATAATATTGGTCTTGTTTTCCTTTGCCTAGCCTACTTGCAATTATCAAAGAGCTGTCATAAAAAGAAAAATACATACAAGTAGGCTATGATTGACCATCTAGTATATCATACCAGACCAATATTAGATGGATTAATTGATAGACAGTGTCTGGATAATACTTAAACACTTAAGTACATGACTTAAGTTGGCCATCTCTGAATCCAGCCCTATAGCACCTAATACTCTGCCTTATTTCTTCTCCTCTAAAATAATTATTTCCAGACCTTATTGTTTAAACAGTTAAAGTTTCTTTTTCATAGGCTATTTCCGGCTGTTTCATCAGAATCATTTTCCTGTCATCGGATGCCCCATCAGAGGTTACTTCACCACATCAAATGTTATTGCATTTGAAGGTACAGTACGGCATCCTTGGAGCATTTGGTTTGTAGATACAAGCCATGCTACCTTGCTAAACAAACTTTATTTTGGTTGCATGATATAGTAATGTATTTATTATTACAATTGAGTCGAGTGCTGGCCAATAGCTTTCAAACTGAAATCCACTGGAATTAAACCTTGCTGTTCTCTATTTGACAATGCTCATTGATGGCACTGTGTACTTACATTTTTGTAAATAATCATTAACCTAGGTCCTATGAAGCAGGAAGGAGCAAAAATGGATGGGGCAAGTCTTGCTATAAATGCAGTTACAGTATATCTCACACATCATGTAACAGCATGCCTTTGTCAATGCTGATGGACTGAACTGTGTTGCTAAACAGTGCTGACATTGTTGTCACATTATTAGCTTTGGACTATTCTGTTCAAAAGACAGAATGGGATCAGATGGTATATTGGACAGTGTTAAAAACAGTCCATCAGTGTTGACAAATGCATACTGCTACTACATGAGCATGCCAGACCCGATGATGCTTTCTGTTTAGACCGGTTGATTTTCCTGTTAAGAGAGCAGAAGTGATATGATTTTGGAAAGCATAAATAGTATTTATCCAGAAGGTGACATGATAGCATTTGACATGATACATTTTCAAGAGTGATACGGAGCTTCAACAATGTTGTTGTCCTCAGAGTGGATGATCAGACTAATATGGGAGCAAAAGTGAGAGGCACAGAGGAAATCACTGATTTGCTGGGCAGCTGCAACTTTAATTTCCATTGTCTGATAATCTTGGCCTCCGATCATCTGACACAAAGCCATCTTTGCCGCCAATGATTAAGCTTTGGAACTCTGTTCAAACATTCCGACCTCCTCTCACTTTAAAGTGGCTTCTTGCCTCCAGTTCTTAGCAGAAGCATTCCAGTGGAGAGCGAAACTAGTTACACCCGCGCGCGCGTAGCACAAGCAGGGGGTATTGTTTTCGCTCCTGTCTGTGTGTGTCTGTCTGTGTGTCCCTATCATCCATAACTCGAACAACTCTACTTCGATTGTGATGAAACTTTGTGGAAATGTTGACAGTTGGGCACTAACCTGAATCTTGAATTTCTTTCCCAACCGTCAATGCCTGACTTCACAGTGCAAGATCAGCATTTTAGCCACATGCATATTACGTTCAGGGTCGACATTAGCACACGCGCGGGTGTAGCATCTCTCTGAGTGCCATTCTAGTTAGCAGTGTATTTCCCCCAGACAGGGGAAGCCAATGGCCAGGACTGACCAAACACATCCTTATGTGTCTCCATATACACTATAAGGAAACTGATTTGAAACTGAATTTGCTTGAGATTCTCTGACCAAACTACGGTATGTAAAGCAGTGACATTTACACAGGGAGTGAAGGAGGGAGTAATGAGCAGGCTTCCCACTGCGAGAGCCACTCTCGGGAGGTACGGTGTCGCTGGTTGGAGTTCTCGGGTTCGTAATGGTGCGCCGCTGTGTGGGGGAGGAGGGCGGAATGTTTTCCTGCAGTTGCTCAGGTGATACCGTACTGGATGACACACAGGGCTTGCTCTTTGAGACCGCATTACCCAGGGGTAGTGCCTGGCTGAGTGTAATGAGTATTTATAAACTGGCCTTGCTAAGGGTTGTTTCGTTTGTGTGGATGTGTGTTTACGTGTGTTGTTTAGTGCACCAAACTAAACGGTTGTCACAGGGTTTATTTTCTAATCCTCATTTAATTTTTAACCCATCGATTATTTTCATGGTTAATGACTATTAACAGTGTTTTTAACACTGTCCAATATACCATCTGATCCCATTCTGTCTTTTGAACAGAATAGTCCAAAGCTAATAATGTGACAACAATGTCAGCACTGCTTAGCAACACAGTTCAGTCCATAACCATAAGGGAAATGTTGGTGTTTTTGGGAAAAAAGGCTGTAACTGCCATTGGCCCACTCATATCTAGTTCAGTAGAGACCACTGAATAAGAATGATTTCTTTGCGATATAATATCAAAACTTTATCAATTGAACATATGGTACATTTATGCATAATCTTGCCTGGTACCATTCATGGATTTTGTTGTTGGATTTGCACCAGTTTTGCAAAAACGAATGTCCTCCAGAAGGAGAAGGCACACTGCCATGCAATGTATGGCATCTTCTCGTGAGTCTAGTATCTAGGCCTATATTTAATTATTTGAAACACACTAGTGACTTTCAGAGTAGGACCCCTTTCGAGTTGAAGACGGAAAGAGAAAAACCATATAAAATGTGTGAACATGAGGTCTGCGCCCTGTTTCATAGCCATAGGTCACGGCAGTCATTAAGTAACCCTGCTCATCATTGGTAATTAAAATGTTACTCGTTCTGATGCCTGCTCTTGTGGGAAATGCCTTTTTGTGACTCAGTGCCTTGTGATTTGAATTACAGCGACTGTGGAGCCTATTATATTGTCCCTAACGGTGTGCCTAGCTCTCAAAGGCTATGCAGAGTGCACCTTTTGTGAGTGCTGATGTGCTTAATGGCTACAAGAGATGGCATATTGTTTTGCCCTTTATCAGAAACGTCTGATAGACTACAGTAATTGAAAGAAAGAGCCATATGTAGAACATTGTTATTATGGTATTATCTGTCTAATATTGGTACTTTGAAACCTTTTAGCTTTCCAAGTAGTGAGATTGTTAAAACCTTTTCACTGAGGTGCAGGATGACACACTGCTCTGAAACTGCTAATAGTAATAGTAATAATAATAACAATAATAATGATAATTATTAGTATTAGAAGTGATCTCTAGAAGAATGTAGTAGTAGTACATGTAGTTGTAGTTGTGGAAGTATTAGTAGTATTACTAGTAGAAGTATCAGTAGTTGTAGTGTTTTAGGAGTAGTAGATGTAGTAGAAGTATTAGTATTAGTTTTTGTATTAGTATTAGTTGTAGATGTAGATGTTGTATTATTATTATTATTATTATCATTAGCAGCAGTACTGTAATAATAACTGGCATGTCCTGCTGATTGGCCACGAAGCATCAGTCTGAGTAAATGGGAACCTGCTCTGATGATTTGCGTTACTTCAGGAAAAACACCTGTTGCTGCAGTTATGAGTGATCAGTCTTACAAGTACAATAAATGTACCTACTACACAGTGAGTGCACCTGCACAGTGATCCTGAGAAGCTGGGCGTTGCACTGCACTACTGTTATTTCGCCTGTCACAGTGTATTGTTATATTTTTGGTGCAAAGCCTGCCGGTGTTGGTCCTGCCGGAAGAGTCACAGAGAGTCTTATAAATAATTATTTCAGATGAACTTGTTGCAATGCCATAGTTGTGAATTGTGGGGAAATTAAGGGAACATAAAAATCACTCAACTTCATTTTCCGAAGCAGATCATTATGCTTCAGGTTAGGTGAGAAAATGGAAGCTGGGAATTAATGTTGAATTTCATTAAAACAGCCATGCGCACCCTTGGAATCTGTTTGATAAAGTAGGCAATCTTCAACGCTGGGGCATATTCTCTGAAATTGTATCACCCTTCAGCCTGTTAGCTTCATTTGATAGCCACCTCTAGTGTAATTCTCATGAGCCTGAACTCAGTTGCCATGGATACTTCATCCCTATAGCAACTAGGCGCCTTCATAAGTGTCCGCCAGCCCAACTGAAAAAGACTCTCAGAGCCCTTGATTATACGCAAGTTCAGTCAAAACAGCTACTGTGGGTTTTGCTCTCCTCTGGGTGTAGTAACACAAACAGGCTGAGCGGGTCTATTCGTTGAGGAAGTGTGCGATAGGAGTCAGAAATACTCCCAGCGCTCTGATAAATGACTTTTCCAAACATGTGGCGCTGCTGTTGAATTTCACTGGTGAATTCATGCTGGGAGTTTAGATTGTAATAGTGTAATTATAATAGTGTACCAGATTTTGCACTGGTGGAGATGGTGAAAATGTCTTCATTATATATTGTATTTCAATATATTTTTTGTATTTTTGTGACATGTTAACAGGCCTAAACCTCAGGTAGGGATCCATTCAGTCAGAAAGATAGAATCAATGTCACCATTTTAATGTTGATAATACTAGGCCATTTTATTTATAGCGCATTAATAAGAGCTGAGATTAATGTATGTACCACTGTTTCATCATAAACTAGTCCTGTGAATAAATGCATGTAAAGCATTTAGGGCTTGATTTACTAAGACCTTTAGCGTGTGCAAAACCTTTCAGCACACGCAAAACCAATAACACGACCAATGATTGGTGAAAAACAAATACCATGACCAATCATTTGTTATGTTGTTGGGTTTGCGTGTGCTAAAAGGCTTTGCACATGCTAAAGGTCTTAGTAAATCAAGCCCTTAGTCTGTTATTAGAATTGTGGTGGGGTACAGAGATGCCTGGTGGAATGCATCTTAAAGTCTAGGAAAGCTAAATGTCTAAAAACTAAGTGGTGATCATTGTCTTTGCTGTCTCTTTGTCACTGCCTCTCTGGCACTTCCATAGTTACTTTCACATCATCAACTAATGGAGACTTTGACACAAATTTATTGCAATCAGTAAAGTAGGTGAGCTTTTAATTTGATCTTCCCCGACGCTCTTTGCGGGGGTAGAGTGGAGCGAGACGGGATCGCTGAGTCGGATTTCATTTTGATCTCCCGCTCCCGTTTCTCCTATCCTGGCTCCGCTCATCTCTGTCAGTGAGGGCGAGTAGAGCCGGCTCGGTGACGGGGCCTAAGTGGCAGAGTGCCCCGGGTGGCAGCTTCATGCCAAAGGCCAAAGATCTCAACTGGCTGGCCTGGGCCGTGACCCCTCATAGCGCCACCCTAAAATAACGACGTCTCGCCAGTCAATGTCATATTTCCGATATTAATTAGTGAGCGTGCGGGCAGAAATTACGGTCTTTCATAGACCGTGGCCAACCGTGGATCAATATGTAGCATTGCGTTCTAGCGTTGAGTTGACCAAGTGGTCATATCACCATTACCATGAAGAAAGTAGCTTAATTCACGGTGGCCAGTGGCCTGTCTTGTGTATGATCCCGGCTATTGTCCCGGAGAGAAAAGGGCTAGATTGGGGTCGGCAGGTGGGTCTGCCCTCGCGCGGTAAAAAGAAAGCAGATCCGCGTCTTTAAAGATTCATGAGGAGTCTTGAGGAGGCGGCGAGCGGGTTTTCGGCAGTGAGAGTTTGAAGCCGGGTCCTCTGCGCTGGCGGAAAAAGGGGGTCCAGAGTCCCCCGCGAGGTGCGCTGTGAGTCGGGGGTCCCCGGGCGCGCGGCTGACGGTCTCGCGTGCGGGCGGGCCGCTCGGAGGGGGGAGGGGGGCGGTTCCTGCCGGATGAACGCCGTGAGCATCGGGGAGTTCCACGGCCTGCGGGTGGGCTCCGCCCTGGTCAGCATCGTGGCGGGGTGCATCATTATCGGGGTGTCCCGGGACTGCGACGCCGACGCTGTGGGGGAATCTTCTTAGGAGCTGGGGGCTGGGTGAGTACAAGAGAGCGACTGTACAGCCAGACTCCACACGTTTTGTGTCTCTGTTAGCTTAGCTTTGCTTATTGTAGGCACTGGTGTAGCACCAACATGGATGCCTCCAGTATTGCAACATATAAGATATGATACTGAACACTATAAGAGGATACTGAAAAACTGCAGACATTTTTTCTCCTGTTTTCCTTTTTCTCTGCGCTCCTAAATGTGTATATTTTCACTAATGTTTCTGTGGGTGGCAGAAATCCAGACCTTTTATCGGCACTGCATGTGGTGTTTTCACGTGTCGGTCGCATTGCAAAGGGCAGCTAATGTGTGACCTCTAAATGGTACCAGAGAAGGAGCCTGTAATGTTGTATGGATTTATGTTGAAAGGTTGTCCAAATGAAAGCTCAGTGGCCCATGACATTTTTCCATCCAGCTACATTACAAGCTCATGGATCATTTGATCCAAGCATGTAATCTAAAGATGCGCGCGACAAGGAGCATGTAATCTAGACATGGCTTTACCAGGCTGTGAGAGTCAACGCCTGATACATTACTGAAGATCAGAGCAAAGTCAAACCGCAGCACAGCCCAGGTGAAAAAGTAATATACTTTAGTGTAATAAAAATATAATTTAAGCATACAAAGGTTATTACAAGTATACTTTTCCTTTTTGTACTTAATTTGAAGTATGTTTAAAATGTACTTTTAAAAAGTGTACTTCAAGTATAGTCTCAAACACACCGTAATACTTTTAAAGTTTGTTTCAAACGCACTGATGACATAATGAAATTGTACTGCAAGTGTACTTAAGATACCAACAAATCATACTTTTTGATAGTGCATTTTATACTTGTACACTAAAATAGTCCCATTTTTACATACAGACATAGTGCACTTAAGTATACTAAAAATAGTCCATTTTACATACACACTGCACTTGAAGTACACTTAAGTACGACTTAAGTTCAACTTTAGAACAACTTTAGAACAACTTAGTGCACTTAGTATACTTAAAGCACTGCTGATTTAGCACAAAGTACATAATTAGTACAAAAACTACTAAAAGCATACTTCAAGTATAATCTTTTTTCACCTGGGAGGGCAATTTTTGAGTTATTGTTATTATTTAGTCATTATTTATGAGTTGCTAGAGAAACTCATATTACTTCACAGCACAGCGGTATTACTCACCCATTTCCATGAACCTTTATAAGGGGTTCTGGACTCACTGAATGATGAGTGACAAAGGCTCAAGAAGACAAAGGACTGTGAGTATGTAGCAATGAACATTTATTCGTTTCTGCCTGACCCTGGATGTCTGCACGGGGAAAAAAAAGCTCAGCCATTTTAGCCTGGCTGCTGTGGCTTTTGGAGAAGAACCAAAACATCATGGCGGACGCAACGGAGAGGAAAGCGAATGAGATCTTGTGCGCCATTAGCGGTCAGCTCTGCTCCTCAAGAAAGAGAATGGCTCAGAATTTCATCCCGATTGCAGCTCTCAGTCTTGCAGTTTAATTTGACCAGTAATGCGTTCATGTGAGGTACAAGGTCAAACTGAAAGACTTAACATAATAACAGTATAATTTGGTCTTCAATTTGAGTGTAGTACATAAAATTATTTCGTGCATATTGATCACATTTTGATTCACAAGCTAATCATTATATGTACTTATTCATGATTCATATCTGTGATTATATTAAAGGGTAAGTTCGCTATTTTGGACCTTGGACCCTATTTGCGGTCCGTCTTCCATGAACCTGACCCATGAAGTCAATTTTTTCGCTGATCGGTCCAGTATTGAGTCGCTACAGATTTCCTGTAGGCTCTCACTGGGCTACAATAGAAGTCAACGGGGGGCAATTAGAAATGTTATGGAAAAACAACGATAAATGTGCTTTTATAGCTCAGTGTGTATTCTTACGGTCTCAGTATGCTCTCCTGTGAAATGTAGGCTATCGCAAACGCAAACCGAACGTTTGAAACAACAGTTCCATTTGAAACAGAACTATTTCTCCGACCGCACTACCTCGCACTGACTTCGGATAACATTACCTGCGCAACTTCAGCCTCTCTCTCTTCTCTTGCTCTCTTATCATCATCTCTTGTAGTTCCGTGTCCGTGTATTCTGGCTCAAATCTGTAGCCAGTAACGTCAAAGTCAAAATCGAATTCCTTCGTCTTCGTAATCATTATAGTCCTCCATCATCCAAGTTTTTTTGTGGAAATTGTAGCCTACGTTGCTGCAGGTAAACAAACGCAGACTGCTCAACTAGATAGTTTCGTAAACGGCCGGCACACCTTCCCGCTCCCCTACCCCCGACACATAGTACTCCGCGGGAGCAGCGAAAACAAGCAACAGAGAAATGCTTACTTCCCAAGCCATGCCAAGCACGTAAAAATGTTCGGATTGAGATACATTTCACAGGAGAGCATACTGAGACCGGTAACAATACACCCTGAGCTTCCCGTCTCATTTAATGTACATGAAAGCACATTTATCGAACATTTCTAATTCCCCCCGTTGACTTCTATTGTAGCCCAGTGAGAGCCTACAGGAAATCTGTAGCGACTCAGTACTGGACCGATCACGCGAAAAAAATGGACTTCATGGGTCAGGTTCATGGAAGACGGACCGCAAATAGGGTCCAAGGTCCAAAATAGCGAACTTACCCTTTAAGGTTACACTTATTGTCCAATCATCATTTCCATCAACGTACATAGAATTGCAATTTTACCCACTGTAATGCATATGACTCACAGTTGTAGTGCTGTTATAAAGACAGTCATGTGCCCTATGGAACAATCCCTGTGATTTGCAGGTCTCCTCATCTCGGTCTACCCCTTCATACGAGCATGGCTGAACTTCCACCACATCCTGCCCACCCTAGGTAAGACTTCCCATTTCACTTGAGGATCTCCAAACAATCCCATCATAGGAAGGTGTGAGAAATACCAGTATTTGGGCATGTTGCACAGGTCCAGGAGGAAGTCTTCGTCATCTGGTTCTACATTTTAAAATAATTAATCTTACTGTAGGTCTTTGGACTGGCATACTATCGCAGAGAGAGTTGTAGCCATTTTTTAACTTTGCATTGCACTGCTCTGAAATGCAGGGCACAAAGGACAAGTAGTGGCTGAATAAATGGAGATGCCAATGTAAAGTTTCCCAATAGCGGGTCGGGCCACCGCTGTGTTTAACGAAAGGCTGCACTACCGCCAAGTTAAATCCGTAGTCAAATAATCTGCGTTGCCCTTTGCTGATGACGTCTTACACTCATCCTTGCTGCCTTCATCTTAGACACTGTTGCACATCTGAAGCTCCTCCCAACCCCACCTGCTTTTGGTAGTCACTGATAGTCTCTGCCTGTACATTGTCTTGGTTAAGACCATGGCAATGCATAACATTCATGCCTTGTAAATTCATGTATATATTAATTGCAGGTAAACTCAGTGAATACCACAGAAATGGCAGGAAAAATCCATGTCACTCTGATTCACTCACTATGACATGCGTACGGAGGGAAATATGTTGTGCATGCCAATGATTGATATCGTGTGGTCCCCCCCCCCCCCCCCCCCCCCCACAAAAAAAAAAAAAAATCATACTGACTGCGCCTGGTGTTTGAATTCGTATTTACCTTTTAGGGTGGTTTTAACGCACTTGTTTCAGGTTGGAAAATGCACTATGTACGTCGCTCTGGATAAGAGCGTCTGCCAAATGTCTAAAATGTAATGTAAATGTAATGTCCAGCTTTTCTGCTGAGTTAATGAAAATGGCGCACACGCACTTGAAGGCTTCTTTTGTATCTGTGTCCGTAAATGCGAGGTAAAATTGAATCAATGGCGATGATGAAAATACCGTCAAAGCAGATTTCAGATGTGATATACGCTGCCTGGAGAAAGAGAGAGAGAGAGAGAGAGAGAGAGAGAGAGAGAGAGAGAGAGAGAGAGGAGGGGAGAGGGCGAGAGGAGGTGGAGAGGGAGAGAGGAGGGGGAGAGGAGAGAGGAGGGGGGAGAGGGAGAGAGGAGGGGGGAGAGGGAGAGAGGAGGGGGAGAGAGGAGGGGGAGAGGGAGAGAGGAGGGGGAGGGGGAGAGGGAGAGAGGAGGGGGAGAGGAGAGAGGAGGGGGAGAGAGAGAGGGAGAAGAAGAGGGAGGGTGACAGAGAGGAGGGTGAGAGAGAGTGAGAGGGAGAGAGAGGGCGGGACAGGGGGAGGAGAGAGGGGGGAGGGAGAGAGGGGGGAGGGGGGAGGGAGAGGAGAGAGAGATGACTGGTGAGGCTCTTCCACTGACTCTACTCCTCCCTCTGCAGGCCACTGGTCCTTATGTGCACACCCCACTGTGTTCCCATAGTAACTGGCACAGCTGTGCATAATTTAATATTATATATTATTCCAGAGAAGTTGCCCTTACTCTTACATTCTCATTTTCACATTGAATAATTTGATAGTATCAGTTGTGATCAGTAGAAACACAATTATCTGGCAACCAGCTCACATTGACTAATCCTTAAATGATCATAATCATGTATGTTAATGACGGCTTCTTGATAAAATAAAGTTAAAAATTGACTTTTCCTGTGGTTAAGTGAACAGATTCATTAATAGTTGCACAAATATGATTCATTAATAATAATCATATCCTGGTCCATTGCATAATTAATTAATTGAGAATGTCATTACCGTTCATTTGGAGTCGGTAGATAGATCCCAAGCACCCTGGGAAATATTAGCACAGGGTGAGGTCTTGGTGTTCTTGGCAAATGATTTCACTTTTTAGTTTGAGGATGTTTTTCCTCCAGAGGAACTCGGCTTTCTCTCTCTTTGTTTTCAGTCTGAATTCCTGAGCCATGGTGACGGGCAGGGTCGGGTTCATAGTCACGGCTCTGTGACCGCTTTCTAATCAGTGAGCCTTTCCATGAAAATGGATGACCCGGGCTCCCAGATAACTATGCAAATGTTCCATATGGCTGTGGTTCAGTGGAACTAACAGGTGCCAGAAGAAGGCGGCTTTCAAAACATATTTTTTGATCGGTCCATCCAGCCGCTGAAAACAGCTTACTGCTCTACCTGCACCCTGTTTGCTGCTAAAGTACTGTCGGAGACCACTTCAGGCCTGAGGAGCTTGGTTAAAGTTACAATTCAAGCAGATGATTTTCTCGTCAAAGACCTTGGTTCATACGGACTGTCAGACCAACTTTAATGATAAGGGAAAGGTGGAATACTGATTAAAAATACATTACAATCAGGTACCTAAGGGCTATATTTACTGGCCCCTGAGGTAAACACACTTCATTCATACTGATTAAAACACATTACAATCAGACACCTAAGGGCTATATTTACTGGCCCCCTAGGTAAACACACTTCATTAAATGTTTATCAAACCTCAAGCCACTGTCTTCCCCTTCATCGTAGCTGTGGAGCTTTTTTCCATATTCATATTAATCTCGGTTTCTCTCTGTCATCTCTTCCTAATTATCACAATAGCACATTGTTGTAATGGGGCAATAACATTATTAAGTAAATATATTATCGACAGCATTTTTTAATTTACCTGCTGTTATTCAAAACAACATTTCAGACCGAAAAATGGGAAAACTGGGGAGATGTACATAGTTAGGAACTCATATAGCCTTGCTGAGACGTTCTGAATTACTACTCTAAAGCTATCAAGAGGAGAAAGTTTTAAATCGTTTTAGTTACGGTTCAAGTCGGCACCGGGCGCAGAGGAGCTTTTTTTGTTTTGATTAGATTAGTTTTCGACACGCCGCGCTAAGAATACCTAGCTGTGAAGCACGGAGAAACGTGTCCCAAACACCAACCGCAAATAAACAATAACAATAAAATAACGCAAATAACAAAGTCTCCCTCATCAAACACTTGTGACAAATAAAAAAATTTGGTTGAGGTGACTTTTTTTCGAAAGGATGTATCAGAGGATGCAAGTGCCTCATGTCAAGTTTGGAGGGCTTTCCCACGAGAAGATGAAGGGAATAAACGGCTATAGTAATGACAGGTAGAAAGTATTATTTTATTATGCTATACTAGTCTACATGTACACAGTTACTGACTCATTCAATGAAAATAAGACTAGATATCTGACTGCAAATACACTACTCACAAAAGTTAGGGATATTTGGCTTTCGGGTGAAATTTATGGAAATGTAAGTTCACGCTACAGTGATATTATACGTATCATGAAAGTAGGGCATTTAAGTAGAAGCATGCAATGATGATTTCCTCATCTCAAACAATTTATTGAAACAAAAGCCAACACAGTGGTGGTATACCACAACAAAAATGTCAATGTCTCAATAACTTGTCATGTGCCCTTGAGCATCAATTACAGCTTGACAACGACGTCTCATGCTGTTCACAAGTCGACTTATTGTCTGCTGAGGCATGGCATCCCACTCTTCTTGAAGGGCGGCCCTCAGGTCATTGAGGTTCTGGGGTACAGAGTTACGAGCCTCTACACGGTGAGTCAGCTGATCCCATAGGTTTTCTATGGGATTCAGGTCTGGAGAAAGTGCAGGCCACTCCATTTGAGGTACCCCAGTCTCCAGCAGCCTTTCCCTAATGATGCGACCTCGATGAGCTGGAGCATTGTCGTCCATGAAGATGAAATTAGGCCTGTGTGTTCATGCAGGGGCACAATGACTGGATTAATGATGTTATTCAGGTAGTATGGGCTTGTCACTGTACCATTCACAAAGTGTAGGGCAGTTCTGTATTGACTAGACACACCTGCCCACACTGTAACACCGCCACCACCAAAGGGTTGTCTGGTGACAACAGTGGCTGATGCATAGCGCTCTCCTTGACGTCTCCAACATCGTTTGGCGCCATCATTTCTGCTCAACGTGAATCGACTTTCATCAGAGAACAGCACTGAGGCCCACTGGTCCCTCGTCCAGCGTAAATGCTCCCTGGGCCCATGCAAGACGATGACGCCTGTGCCTGGTGGTGTGGTCAGGTAGCCCTTGCAGGTCGTCTAGCACGCAGACCACGCTGATGTAAACGGTTTCGAATGGTCTGACGTGACACTTGGGTGCCTCTCACCTCCCTTAAATGTGCCTGGAGTTGAGTGGCATTCATCATCGGTTCCGCAGGGCACTGTTCACAATGAAGCGGTCATCAGTGTGGGATGTGGCCAAAGGACGTCACTTCTATGCCTTTCTGTGACTCTTCCAGTCTCTCTGTATCTCTGTTGCAACCTGCTGATGATCACTCTGTGACACTCTAAGCTCAGTGGCCACTTCCCTCTGAGAACATCCTGTTTGAAGCCTCGCAATGGCGAGGTAGTGTTGATCAATTGTTAGGTGTCGTCTTGGTCTCATGATGTCAAAATGTGAACAGCATGATGAAGAGGACTGTTTAAATACCAATTCTAATTGAACCAGGAAATTTATTGGTCGATTCATGGATCAAACACCTGTTGTGAATTTTGCCGTTCAGCTCCTTGTTAGAGAACAGGCAAGTTGTGCAAAAAGTATCTGAACATTGAATAGTTGGACATGTGCATTCAAAAGTTTAGAGAAGGTCAAATTAATTTCACCTGTAAAGGTTATAGTGCATTTTAGGTTCATCCTGAAATTTCACCCGAAAGCCGAATATCCCTAACTTTTTGTGAGTAGTGTACATAATCAGAAAGCAGAATCAGTATTGATTGCTGACACAAGTCTTGGTCCTTGACCTACATAATTTTTAATATCATTTTAACCCTACCGGGTGCCCTACAATTAACCTCACACTTACCAGGTGCCCTACAATATAACCGTGCCCTACAATTTAACCTCACACTTACCAGGTGCCCTACAATATAACCTCACACTTACCAGGTGCCCTACAATATAACCTCACACTTACCAGGTGCCCTACAATATAACCTCACACTTACCAGGTGCCCTACAATATAACCTCACACTTACCAGGTGCCCTACAATATAATCTCACACTTACCAGGTGCCCTACAATATAACCTCACACTTACCAGGTGCCCTACAATATAACCTCACACTTACCAGGTGCCCTACAATATAACCCCCACACTTACCAGGTGCCCTACAATATAACCTCACACTTACCAGGTGCCCTACAATATAATCTCACACTTACCAGGTGCCCTACAATATAACCTCACACTTACCAGGTGCCCTACAATATAACCTCACACTTACCAGGTGCCCTACAATATGGCCTCACACTTACCGGGTGCCCTACAATATAACCTCACGCTTGCCCACAGTTAGGTGATTGATCCTCAAGCTCCAGATCGCTGGAGCTGCTGTCATTGATCCCATCTATCGCACTCCACCTGACGATCCTGTGCTTCCTCTCCCCCCTCAGGGAACCTGCGGATCCACCCCATGCCAGCGAAACCCCACCATGGAGCAGCCCGTTGAGGCACTGAGGAGGGAAGGTGAGCTGCTCCCAAACCGGGGTACTCTGGATTTCCCCCATTCGCAGTTTCATAATGGAGTTTTATGCACTTAATGTACAATAATTGGCAATTTGAATGCTAAATTTTTTTATAAGTGTTAGTATTTATTTCTTTACAAATGCAATCTGGTGAGGTAATTTTAGTGGTTGCTGAACCTGCCTAGATCTGCTTAACCTGTAGAGCAGTGATACTCAAATCTGGCCAGTAGTACTGCTGGTTTTCTTTTTTGCCTGATAGTTAATTGATGGATTAATGCCACTGATTGGCCAGTGATTGAACTCCCCTGGTGTCCCAGGTTTAAATCAATCTTGATTAGAGGGGCAGGATGAAAACCTGCAGTGCTAATGAGGGTCACATTTCTGTATCCCCTGCTGTATGAAAATCTGCAGTGCTAATGAGGGTCAGATTTTTGTATCTCTGCTGTATGTGCTGCACGTCTGTGGAAAGACCTGTAGTTCACACCAAACATAACCCAGTGCCGGCTTCATTCAGGAGCCTCCCCAGGTTAAGCACCTTCTCTCTGGCATGCAGCATTATAAAGAGTGAAGTCTCTCTGCAGGCTGAGGATGAAGGAGTCCATCAAATCAGAGCAGCAGTCACACCCTCCAGTTCCACTGCCGGGGTGGAAATGGCTTTTTAAAGCATTTATTGCGAGATGAAATCGAATCTCTAGACCGGATTTTTACAACTCACAGGCCTTTTTGTTTCTTTCAGTGGCCTTAGGGAGGTGTATACATGTGCATACTGTCAGCCTGGACATGGAGGAAGCCAGCGTCATGTACAAAGCATTCTTATGCCCCATGTCTCTGAGATGACTGAGCAGCAGAGGGGCTTGATCCTCATACGGGACCAGGGGGTGTTTATTCCTGAGTTAGCTTGATAACTGCATTCAGTAAAACCCGGAATCGTCCCAAATCCGGAACAAGGACTGAAGTAAAAAGGGCTGTTCTGGGTTTTACTCAGTGCAGTAATCCTCCTTTGTGAAGCACCTCCCCTGGGGGTATACTACGAAGCAGAATTACTGACTTAGCTGGATAAAGTAAAACCCAGAACAGCTCTTCTTCTACTTCAGTCCTTGTTCCAGATTTGGGACGATTCCGGGTTTTACTGAATGCAGTTATCAAGCTAACTCAGGAATAAACACCCCCTTGGTCTCCCCGTATGAGGATCAAGCCCCCTCTGCTGCTCAGTCATCTCAGAGACATGGTGCATAAGAATGCTTTGTACATGACGCTGGCTTCCTCCATGTCCAGGCTGACAGTATGCACATGTATACACCTCCCTAAGGCCACTGAAAGAAACAAAAAGGCCTGTGAGTTGTAAAAATCCGGTCTAGAGATTCGATTTCATCTCGCAATAAATGCTTTAAAAAGCCATTTCCACCCCGGCAGTGGAACTGGAGGGTGTGACTGCTGCTCTGAGCATTTATCCAGCTAACTCAGTAATCCTGCTTCGTAGTATACCCCCCTGATGGTCCTCGGCGTTGTGTGATGTGTGTTTATTTTCATTTTCACCTCCTCATGCCTCCAGCCACGCAGAGCCAGATGAATCTGGAGCGCTCCAAGAGCAAGATGGGGACCCTCCCGGATGAGCCCTCTGAGGAGGAGGGGTGAGACGCGCACAGCCCCTGCACAAGCCATCGTGCGCCCCCTGCAGTCCTCCAACAGTACTGCTCTGACTGCTGTTCAAAAATAACAGTGTGTGTGACCAGGGCTGTGTCCGAATCAGCGCACTTGCCTACTATTGAGTATACATTTTAAAAAGCTGTTAAGTATGTGACAATTCAGAGAATTGAGTGTTCTTAATATCCCTGGAGGATATACTTATTTCAGAGTTTTCGCTGATAATAGTATGGAGGATATTTTCCATATACTGCATGTCAGTATACCGTATGCAATAAGCAGTATACAGTATGCTAGTACATAGTACACAGGACGCAGTAGGTAGGGCTCTGATTCGGACACAGCCCAGAACTCAGATCACCCAGAAACTGCAACGGTACACTCTCCATTCCCAGAGAATAAGGATCATTGGAGATAGTGTGTTGTGCTATTACTTTAGATATTACATACAGAGTTCACAGATAAATAGTGTGCCCATGTACCTGAGCTTCTCTCGAGAAACCTTCCCAATTTTGCCAATGGGATTGCTTTGTTTAAAAAAAGTAGAGCGGGTCTAAGAAAACTTAAAGAAAGACGTGCTGGATAGTACTGAACAGCTGAAACGTGCTGATTGGTGTAGAGCCGTTCCCAGACGTTAATTGCGCATTTATACAGCTGGATGTTTACCGAAGCAATCCTACTTCCTGGCTCATTTCCTTGCTCCAAGGAACAATGGCAGCGTCCCATTCGAGATTCTCAGCCCACAGCTTGGTTAAGATGCTGCAAGGCCATAGTCCAGGACATTTTCAGAGCAGCTGCCCAAGCCCTCCACTGCAGTGCTTGCGGTATATTAGTGTTATATTAGTGAAAAGATGAGACTGCTTGGCTGCAAACATTTTGGATCATGCAGGTTCTAGTGTGTGCCGTCCTCCTGAATTGACCACTGAGAACGCTACAGCAATTGAACAGGCCTGCAGCTGTGCTTGGACATCCTAATTAGGTGAAATATTGAAAATAAAGACAAACGCAGGCACAAACACGCTCGTAAATGCTTACATTTTAGACGAGGGAGAGCAGAAACCGACTGAGTTATAAGCCCAATAAAAGAGTATGTGCAAGCTGTGGTTCTGTAATGTTGCCCAATTGCAGTTTGTTTATTGCTGCGGCCACAGAAACGTTCATGTAATCAAGCTCGAATAGCATTTTCATCTGCACGGCAATGATTCCCCTCCATTAGCAACACTGGGCCCCTCGGTGTACTAATGGGCATGATTATATTGCAATCTGCTTTGGTAAAAAATCTTTGTTGTTGTTATTGTGTTCATTTTGCCTTTAAGACACTCGTCCCGGTTCCTATTTTCTTCATCTTGGTAATGCAGATCTAAGCACAGCTTGACGTAGACACGTAGACATCCGTTGCTTCCTTAATTTTTTTGTACATTGTGGAATTGCCACCGATATTGTCGTCGTTACACAGGCTATGATGGTTTTTGAATAGCGTTTGTGCGTATTGGAACGTGATTTGATTATGGAATACACTGAGAATGACTCAAGCCAGGGGAAATATTTCAGCCAGTCTATGTTCCCGTTGTGACACTGCGCTGCGTACCGACTGGAATAGACACACATTAAGACTGTGAAATGGCCTTAATTTGACCTTATGTGACCTTTCTTTTGTGGGTGGGTTGTGGGTGGGGGGGGGAGAGGGGGGTGACAGAATGCAACAACAAACAAACGTCTTCAATTAAAAAAAGAACAAAAAAAGCAGAAAATGTCTATGTGAAAACGTGATCTATCCGGCTGAAATGAGTGTTTGGGAATCTTTTAAAGATAAGAAAAAGTAATTCTGCTCGGTGTGACCCAACCGGCTAGGGTGCCCCAATGACATTGCACCTTTAAGTTGGGGACCAATGAAATAAATGAGATTCATTTTGGAACTAGTGTGGTTGTCCTACACTCTCAGAAAAAAAGGTATGCAAAGTACCTAAAAAGGTACAAAAGCTTGTGACAGGGGTGGTACCCTATAGGTACATAAAATTGTACCCCTAGCCAGCAATATATAATTAATTTGTACCTTTTTTACTTGCAAAGGTACTTATTAACACCCAAATAGAACAGCTTTCTCATTGTACTTTCAGGATACATTTGGGAAATTTGTTCCTTCAAGAACAAAAATATACCTCCACTGTACCTTTATTTCTGAGAGTGTAGCCTGTTGGTTTGCAGCGTACAGAATTCCTTTTCTTATCTTTACTATTATTTGATTCTCGCACCTGCACTTAATATTTATGTACATCTGAGCTCAATTAGCGTCCTCCTCTTATTTTTTGGGAATAGATTTTAAAGATCCCACACAGCAGTTGTGTCTGTGCAGGTCTCATTCCAAGGCTCCACTAATGGAATCACCAGTCAGTGTGTGACACCGCTGCCCGTCGTCCTGTATACCTTTCATGCTTTGGGACACAAGCAACCTCTGACCGTGACCAATAAGGAGGTGCAGCCCCCTCAGCTCCTCCCCCACCGCCCCTGGTGTCACGTCCCTATGCTTTATTACAAAACCAAAACTGACAGCAGGAAGTAAGTAGTGTCCGAAGACATTAATCCCCAAGGCTACTATCAACCGAGTAAGATTTACTCCAGAAAACTGCCTCTCTACTATGCTGTTCACGTCATCCAATCAACTGCTCCGAGCCCTGTTGCCTTGGTTACAGAGACTGCCTGTCTCATTCACAGGCATCACTCAAATTTCTCGCAGGGAAGTCATGGAACTCCCAACCTTCATGTACTACTGAGGGTTAAAACAATATACAACGAAACAAAAATGGATACACGTGCATACAGAGGAACATGCATGCATGCGCAAACACAAGTGCGCCCGGGTGAAAAAAGTACACACACGGGCACAAAACATCACGTATGGACACTTGCATGGACACACAAACACAGGTACACACAAATTCGCATACTTTCTGCAATTGCACACACTTGGTAGGAGGAGCAGTCTTTGGAAATGTTCAGTAGAAGCAGAATATAGTAATGTTGCCAGAATGTACAACGCGCAACCTGAACTCTAACTATTGTACAGGTAGCGATTCTTATTGGAAAAAAAGTGACTTTTTTTTTTTGCATTTTATGGGAATGGAACAACTAATGAATGGCTCATATCTCTCTCAGGCCTTCGTCTGACGTCCCTGATATCATCGCCCGACGGAAGCCCAAGCAGTCCTCGGATATCGACGCCCCCTGATCCTCCCTTCACCCCGGGTCGCGTCTGCGAAGTGCCCGTCTAAATCGTCCTCTCCTGGAATAGCATTTAACCATGCAGAGCCTAAGCAGTTCCTTTATATCAGGGATCTCAAACTCCAGTCCTGGAGGGCCGCTGTGTCTGCTGGTTTTTGTGATTTCCTTTCAATCAGCAGCCAGTTTAGGCCTTGGAAACAAGGTGTGCAGACTCTTTAGCCAATCAATGACTTAAATTAAACACTTAAGTGCAGGAACACATCGAAAACCAGCAGACACAGCGGCCCTCCAGGATTTGAGTTTGAGATCCCTGCTTTATATCCTTTCAGAACCACAAGGCTTTTAGATAAATCCATTTGTCTACTTATTTATGTCATCAGGTATAAGAGTCTCACTAAGGCAGGGCACAGCTGACTATGGCCCAAGATGTGTTTTGGCGTTTTATATAATTATGATCTGAGACTCTGCGGTTGACCATTTAAAAATAGTGTTGACAATGTGCCCACACACAAACGCCCACACTTTTCTGCAGGGCTTGCTTCGTTTTCTATTACCCATGAATATTAAAGACGCACACATTAACCCAGAACATCAAGTTTTCCAGTAAAACTCATGTTTATATCTCCTGTAACACACAAATATATAATGGGAAGTGTGGGAATTGTGTGGGAAAAATGTATATGCATGATACGGATTAAGAGGATTGTTCTCAAGCTTGGTAACAAACCTGTGAAATCAAAATTATACACACTATTACTACAGACACTGCAGTCATTTATTTCTCTTTGTGTTGCTGGTTTATGTTTCTCAGATGCTAGCGGCTATTTTAGCAGCCAACTCTTTAGCCTTTGCCTCTCATTAAGGTAGTTGGGGCTCTGCTTGCTTAATATTTGGATTGGATTTGGATTTCCTCCATTTTTTCCAGAAATCGTGTTGGTTGGGCAGGTGGAGGAGCCAGTACTCCAGTCTGCTGGAGGGGTAGTGTATGATACAGTGAATTCCTTAGATAAAATCTTAAACTGAGGTTCTGATTCACTATGGTTATTAAAAATACACAGCACTTACCAAAGAGACAGATAATTCACCTGGATCCCTTGTCTCCTCACCTCTGTGCCTTGGGACCCAGATTTCCAGAGGCCAAAACATATGATTTGGAAGTTCTTACATCAGAAAAAAAAGATTTAAATTGCCATGGCAACCGCTAGTCCAAATGAATACGGAATGGGAGCTTATATCCCCTATGAAAGACAGGTCCAACCTCTTAAATAAATAAAACTAAATAACCCCCCCCCCCCCCCACACACACACACACACACACACTGCTATCTGCTTTACTCTAACTTGGATATGTTATAAATCACCTCAACAAACAAAACCAGTAATGGTGGTGGCTGACCCTTTGGCCTTCTTCACAGAATGAAAAGTTAGTACATGATTCATGATTGGTATTGAGCCATTTGTTATTGTCAATAAATGATGAATGGTGTTGCTTATGAATGGAGGAGGGGAGTGAATGGAGCTCTCTACCCACGATATGGAGATTGCTTGGCAGAGTATGTCTGTGTAGGGGGCCGTGTGTGTAAGAGAGAGATAGAGGCAGAATATTCTTGAAAAGAAATGTATCCTTTCAGTCTGACGTACGAGGGAAATGTGTGCAATCTATATGCGCACACTAATCACAATTCCAGGTGACCGTCAAGGAAACGAGAATGTGGTATTGCTTTCTTTGATGTGAAGATGGATTTCGGGATTTGCGTCCACTTCAGAAAGAGAGTCTCTCTCCCACGTGATCCTGTCATCCCAATTAGTTTGGTCAGTGTCCTTTACTTTAGGCCCTGTCCCTACAGATCTCTTTCTGCATGTTTACATTTGTACGGTCACAAAAGCATCTTCAAAGAAGTGAACACTCGGGGTATTACACTTGCTACCAAGGTAACGCACAAAAATGGTGGGAGTTTTCTCAATACCAAAGCATCTATCATACTGACATTCAACTGGTGGGAGTTTTACAGACTAGTAATTACGTTTTTAGTAGCTATATTGACTTAACGGAAAGCGAGGACACAATCCTTAGCGGTGGAACAACGAGAGGGCAGCAACAAATCATGAAATCTCGGAGATGCATTTTTTTTTTTTTTGCGTACAATTTTCGAGTGGTTTGTGAATTGATAGGAAGCCTTTTGAGCCTGTCTTGACATGGATAAGAATCTGAATACATCCAATTTCAGATCTGATAATACACGTTTGACCATGAAGGATATGCTCTTGCCACAAAACGATGTTAAGTATGAGTCAGTTAAGCTAGTCTCTGTAGAACTGTGCCAAGCCTTCCCCTAATCCCCTGGTATTCAAATCATGGTCCTCGAGGTCCGAGATCTGCTGGTTTTCCACCCTCCCTTTACCTGGGAGTCAGGTGTGACGACAGTCTGGCCAATCACTAGCACTAATTGTTCAGTTAATTACCTAGGAGAAACAAAACCAGGACCAGACTTGGATTCGAGGTCCAGATTTGAATATCCATGCCCTAATCAATCAATCATCCATCCATCCATTATCTGACCCGCTTATTCCTGGTCAGAGTCACGGGGGTGCTGGAGTCTATCCCATCATGCATTGGGCGAGAGGCAGGAATACACCCTGGACAGGCCGCCAATCCATCACAGGGCACACACACACCATTCACTCACACACGCATACCTATGGGCAATTTAGAATCTCCAATTAGCCTAACCTGCATGTCTTTGGACTGTGGGAGGAAACCGGAGTACCCGGAGGAAACCCACGCGGACACATGCAAACTCCACACAGAAAGGTCCTCGGCCGGGATTCGGTACCTTCTTGCTGTGAGGCGACAGTGCTAACCGCTTCACCACTGTGCCGCCCATATCAATCAATCAATCAATCAATCAATCAAATTTACTTAACGTAGCACTCTTCCAAAAATGAATTGCTACAAAGGGAACAATGCTAAATTGTAATATGCATATGAAGTGAAAATCTCTGAGAGTTCACAGTCTTGTAATTTAAAGAAAGTGTAGCTAAAAAAAAAAAAAACTAATCGTGTCCCATTGCACTTTGAACAACAATTTTTGTCTTGAAAATAGTCCCAGGCTGGCAGAAAAAAGGGCCCAGGTAAAACCATCCTGGGAGGAAACCCTAAGAAATGTCGGGACATTCAGTGAACACGGATGCATTCATCGAATCCATGAATACTTATGAGGGAACATAGTTGTTTATGTATGTGCATGTGTATAGGTGACTGTTGACAAAGTGTCACTTTCCACTTTGTCAAATAACAAATACACATATCCAATATCTTTTGTGTCTCATGTGTACACGCTGCCCCGCATGCACACACACACACACACACACACACCAGAATAAGCAATGAGTGAGCGCTGGGGGCCCACACTCCCGCCCTGATGACAAAAGGAAATGAGGCATCAGCCACCTTCTGTTCCAGCGAAACAGAAACATCGTGCGTCTCGCTGCCTCTGCCAGGGTTCCCTGGTGGGATGACAATTAGGACTCTGCTTCATCGCCATGCAAACAGCCCACTCGCCTCCCAAGCGGAATGCACTCCCTCAACATTCAAAGGACATGGATCCCTGTGTTCTGCGTTAACGCGCATCAGGGGGATTGTGAATAATAGGTCATTGTGCTGAGGCACAACTATAGGGAGAGTAACAGCTTTAAAGTCCCACTGCAGAGTCCCACTCTCATTGGCGTTGACTGCTGAAGATGGTGGGAGGGATGGAATTAAAGGCTCAAAACTGATAGGTGTCACCAATTTAAAGGCCATGTGAATATCAAAATGGGAAAACTAAATACTAAAACTAAATAAAGTTCTGAAAAATGCTTACGATAATTGTGTTTTACCTACAGCTATTTAGAGAGGGTGGTACCCTCAGTCCTGTTAGTCATTGCAAGAGTGCAGTTAACCCAGATTCACTGAAAACGGTAATGCTGTGTTAGACTGGCCAAACGGTATTTTATCTTCTTGTTCCCTCCAATAAAAAAAAAAAAAAAAAAAAGTACTTAATTTTTATGATATTTTAACTATGCCATTATAAATGCAAGGACAACGAACAGCGGCTGGAACGGAACTACTCATTCCAGCACCGGGTGCTGTCCACTATCCCTCGTTTACCTATATAAACCAACAAGCGACTGCTCTCGGACAGGAAAGGAGTGCGCGCGTGCGCGTGCGTGTATATGTTAAACGCGAGAGACGATACGTGTCAGGGGGGAGTGAGCGGCTGGATCAAGGTCCGCTGCACAGCGAATGCCTTTAATATGGTGCCAAGGATGCCTTCAAAGAACGTTGTGCTTTTTTAAAAGTGCCATTTGTTCAATGCCTTTATTTCACTCTGAGGACTTGATTCTTCAAGCAGTCAACGGAAAAGGAGAATGCTTTAAGAAATATGACCAGTCTTTCCTGTTGTAAATTTACAGGTATCAGTTCATCAGTAATCAAGGCGGGGGGCAGTTTAAGTGTACACGTGGTACGCAACCGTCCTGAATTGATAATATCTGTTTTTTAAGACTATTCAAAGATTCTCACTATGATCGTCAATCTTTCATTTGGAATGGTGCTTATGCTCCACAAAGAATGAAGAAATGACAACATTGATGCAGTAACCAGAAAGAAGCTGAACAAAAGCGTTGGTTAAGTAATTCGATTATTTGAAATAACTCGATAATTTGTTTATATTTTTAGCGTAGGCTGAACGCCTTTGAACAGGAAACTGAGTTATCGAAAGACGGTGCCCTGTTGAAGTGTCTATATACCCTCTGGTGACTCTATTGGAACGTTTTGTTTTTTCGTTCAGAAGAAAATCATAAGAAAAACGCTTGTTTAAAGGAAAAAAATAAGCCTGCAACCAACTGGTTTCCCCGGAATCGTAAGAATTAATTTTGGTAAGTTGATCGCGGTTAATTTGTTTATGTATTCCATTTTTTTGTTTTCAATTGAGTTACACCTTCCAAAGAAAGCCAATTGTTTCATTACACAGACAACCTGGTGGGATGAAAAATCGTATTTATGCTTTCTAGATTCTGCTCTATCCATCCACTTCGTTGATAACTCGCGGGGTTTACGTAATACTGAGCGGGTGTGCGTAGAATGCACAAATCAAAGCGACATAATGAATAATTCACTTGTGAGTAACTCGGATTAAAAATCGCGAATCTCTAGTTTAGTTGGTGGAATCATTGCATGACACTGATTGTGTCTCGTCAATTAATCGAGCAGAAAAAAGACGAACGCCTGCATTCAAATTGACGTGTAAGACTACAAGGCTACAAATGTAAGTTTATTCAGCCCACTCTGACGTTCTCCACTGTGTTTCCCCCCCCTACCTGATGTGGCATCAGTGGAATACCAGGCCTGTGATCTACGTGTGTGAATATGCTTTATTAACAACTGTTCCACACACTGCCAGAGAACAAGCAGCTTTCCTAGAAGTAGCCTACAAGATTCATAGAGGGAATGTTTTTTTTATGGATTCAAAAGGAAAATTGTTACATTGGCTAAGCTGCCCTGGCATTTGAAGTTATTTTACAACTATCATCAAGACAAAAGCCATCCCAAATTGCTTGTAATGCCTCTGTAGCCTGTCCATCCATCACCTTTAGTGGCTAGCACACCTGCAGGTCTTCAAAGGCAGCTTAAAAGATTAGGAGAGCGCATCGCCCCTCTCCCCTCTGTGACACTGGGAGCGTTAAGGCACCTGAGTACCTCGGCTCTTTGTACTCAACACAACCCCGCAGCACAATTCAGAACAGAGAGCCCTGCTGGATGCCAGCTTCCATCAAACCTTTTTAGCCTCATGCTGACTCTGAATCACAGGTCCGTCCCTGTGACACCATTCAGACTTTAGGCTCGAAACATCACGGTGAAAGACCCAGCCGTCACCGAATCTCAGCTTAAACACACGTCGTACGCGCACAGAGTAAAGTGTTCAGTGTTAAATCGACTCTGATGGAGTACATTTCATCGCTCTTGGACTCATCACTGCATCGCAGTTTTATCACATCTAAATAGTACTTTATAAATAGCACATATTTAAGTAGTCTATAGCCCACTGTTAATACACTTATAGATAGTATGGAAATTGTTGGACCATATGTATAATTTGGCCCCAGAAGGAAGTTATTGAAGAATCCTGGTGAAGACCAAAGTCCCCTTATTTTAAGGCAGGACAGACAGCACCTCTAGTCTCACCACCTAAAATTTAGAGTATCCAGCATCTGACTTGTCAAGAGTGCGGCTGAGTTAATGTGGTGCCCGCAAAGCAGCCACAGGAAATAGCAGCAAGCTCCTACCGTCACATAATCAGTCTGAACCTGGGTCATAAAACAGCTTGTCTGATCAGTGGTTTCTATTGACTAAGAGTTAGTGCTTCATTGACGGGTCGATAAAGACATTCGGTGATATGAATGAGTGTGTACTGCAACCGTGCAACTGTTATTTCATATCCCATTATTATTGCAAAGATAATAATGGGAGAGATACAGTATTTCTCTGCCAGATTTTCTTTAAATAGGAAGAAGCTCTGCTGTGTCCACGTTGCATTGTTTGCACTGAATGAAAAAAAAAGAGTTTTATAAACAAAGGTTTATTATGTTTAGGTTTATTAGGTTTAAGAATGATTAGCATAATTAGAATAATTAGAATATAATGAATGATCAGAATACAATGGGACTGAACAATGCTTAATGCAAGGTCTGTCCCTACTCTGAAAAGGATCGCTAGACAGCCGTCCATCATTTTGAAGGAGTAGGAGGCTTTTTGGGAGACAAAGCACAGGCTGATCATTGCTGCGGAAACATCCAAACCCGCTTTTATTATCTGCTAATATATTTGGTTTGATTGGACTGGACAGCATAATTATTATGACATGACTTTTGTCACATGCACACCAAATAGCTAGCCCAACATTTCTCTCTCTCTCTCCCTCCCTCTCTCTCTCTCTTTCTTTCTTTCTCTCTCTCTCTCTTTCTTTCTCTCTCTCTCTCTCTTTCTCTTTCTTTCTCTCTCTCTCTCTCTATCTGTCCCTTTTCTTCTGGCATTACCACTCTTTTCCATATACACTCTCAGATATAAATGTACAGTGGAGCTACATTTTTCTTCTTTAAGTAATACATCTCCCAAATGTACCCTGAAAGTACAATAATGTTCTATATATCATAATGTTCTATATAACTATAAATCAGTTAAGAGACAATTATTTTCTCTCCCATTATGATAGCAAGCTTTACCTACACATGGCTCAATGTGCTGTTTTCCCTAAGACATTGGCCTGCTGAGTTCATTCCTTTATTCTCCTACTTTTCTGTGGAAGTAAAGTGCAAAGTGTGTCAGAGGAAAGACGGTGCCCACATCTTGGCCTGTGTTTAAGTGTTTCACCGTTTACCTGGATCTGAAGTCCATGGTCATGCTAAAGCAAGAGCCCTTCTTTGGAGTATTTGCTGCCTGATTTACAGAGGTGAAAATCCAGGGGACATAAAGTAAAAGTCCTCCCCAGTATTTTGCTCCAATCACCTGGATTTGCTAATTAACATAATTTTTGAGGAGGTAGAACTAATTAGTGAAATCAGCTGGCTGAGTCTATGGGTGTAAGAAACACATGGTAGGACTTTTACTTTATGTCCCCTGGATTTCCACCTCTGCTGATTTAGGAAAAGCTTTTATTGTGTCGGGGCATAGCTGTCTCACGCAGACAGGCCATGCTGAAGCAGACAGGGTGAACCTTTAGACTGCATTAGTTGTACAGAACGGGTCTGTTTGTAATGTAATGTAGTAGCTCTACAATGGCCTTGTCCTGTACCTACAGACAGTCATTAGACGTACAGGTATTACTGGCAGCATAGAGCTCCTTGTTAATGGATGTTTCTAAAGCTTCAGATATATCACTTAAGGTCAAAGGTTATTAACAACACTGGGATGTACCGTATATCCTGCCAACCCATAATGAACTGTTTCCATTCTGTGAAAGCTTTGAATGATTGACAGCGCTGGCAGCGTGTTTATACTTTCCCCAGTGCTTCCAGCGAGAGAATTTCAGTCTCTTATTAAATTCAACTTTTTCACAGCAGAGATGGAAGAAACTGCTGCGATTAAGATCTCACTACTTAAGGATCTCTTACTCAGATCAAGGAGCTGGTAGGATTTAACATGACAGGTTGCCCCCAGCCGGGCCTCCTGCTTGACTGGGATCATGCTTAATTTGGGGATGATTCGGAGGTGGAGGGAAACCCTCTCAGCTTAGGCCTCGAAGCCGCAGAGACTGCTGGTACTCAAACTTCAAAATTAAGCACAAGCAATCCTGAAACGTTAAATCCATCGGAACTTTGTGGCCAAGAGAATTCAATAACGACTGGGTCAGTTTGGACTTTAACCAGGTTTACAGTCTGAGATATGAAGGAATTCAAAGAAAAACACTTGATTTACTAAGGCCTTTAGCATATGCAAAACCTTTTAGCACATGCAAAACCAATAACACAACCAATGATTGGTGCAAAACAAATACCATAGCCAATCATTGGTCATGTTAAGGTTTTCCACATGCTAAAGGTCTTAGTAAATCAGGTCCTTAGAGCTCTTGAGTGGCTGTGTCAGTGCAGGTGCTTGTGGCTTACGTAGACCGGGCCCTGTAGCCTGGATATCACAGACATCAAACTGTGTCATTAGCCCAGAACTAACAATACTCCCTGTCGTCAGGATGGATTTGGCCTTCACTCAAGGGGGTCGGGCTGCAGTGGTCCTCAAACAGGTGCAGGAGGCACACAGGGGTGCCCTGAGAAGCATGGTTGGTGATTCCAGCTTTGGAAGAAAAAATAATTGATACAAAATAATATAATAAATAACATATAAAATAAAACAGAGATGCGCATGGCTTCCCAGTCCATGCTGTCCTTTCCACCAGTCAACTGAAATATAATTTGTTTCAGAAAATAACTGTTTATTTATCTGCAAGAGATCCCCCCCCCCCCCCCCCCCCCCCACACACACACACAATATGCATGGCATACTCCCACCCCCCACCCACACAAACGCACATACATATGCATGTCATACACCCACGCACATACATATGCATGGAATATACCCGCCCCCCCCCCCCCCCCCCCCCCCCCCCCCACACACACACACACACATACTCACGCGCACACATACTTACCCATACATTTACATACAAAAACAGTTTAACTTTTGTAAGAAGTCTGGATACACCACATGTATTATCTTGACTGAGAACCATCCCAGTATAAAGTTGACACTTATCAGACAGATGTGAATGATGTGCCAAGTCTGAATGATAAAATTATTTTCACAATGCAGCCGTCAGCGAGACAGTAGCCACCAGAACTTTCCCAAAACTTCCACGTGCACATGTACATATGCGCTCACACACTCACACACACACACACACACACACACACACACACACACACACACACACACACACACACACACACACACACACACACACACACACACACAGTGTTTTCACATACAGACATGTACACACACCTCCCCGAGCCATAAGCAGTACTTGCAATATTAACTGTTCTGCCCAAGTGAGACCAAGAGCGCTGCTCTTTCAAAATCACTTGTTTGTTTTCTGGTCTCAATGAACTGTGGAATTGAAGCATGCGTCTGGGCTGTACCAATGGTGTGGAGGGTTTTTAAATCAATTTCCTCACCGCACCTGGAGAAATAAAGAGCAATTTCTCCTCACAGTTCAGTCCAGAGCTTCAGTCACTAACAATATGCCTCTGCTTAGATTGTCACCCTGAAGGCTTAACGCTTTATCACCAAGCAACAAACTCCACTGCCTGCCAGGAATAACTAAATGCTGCCCAGATTGACTGCGCTTGTCTGTGTTTGAGTTTGTGTTTGGGGTTCATAAGCTTCCGATAGTGGGCTCCCGTGAGTCAGTGAGGCAGGCTTTGTATTTAAAGTGTAGGGAATTCCTACAGATGAAGTGGGGCCGTGTGGTAAATATTTAAGTCATTAGTGACTTGTAAGTCATAAAGGTTTTGATTAGTTTTTTGCTTCTACAGCAAGGTGTGGGTGTAGGGTCATGCAATTTCTGAGCAGCCCAATAACCTGTTAAATGTACAGATGGTCTCTCTCTCTGTTGCTTTTCCAGGAGATTAGTCACAGTGTGGAGCGCATGCCTGCTGCAGAATCCTGAGTCTGTTTTAAGGGACCCCTCTCCTGGAGAGGTGATGTTCACGGACAAGAGCTCCGGCACCTCCGTGCCCAAGAAGGCCCAGAAGAAGAAGACGCGCCCCCAGGGGCTGCCCTCCCCAGCGCTGTGCTGCGCCTGCGGCCTCTGCATCATGCTGGCGGGCATCAACATCACCCTGGTGGGCGCCTTCGCCTTTGGGACCCTCCTCCCCGCCCACAATCCGCCCATCATCATCGGGCCCGTCCTGCTGCTGGTGGCCTTGGCCTTCTTCGGGGCGTGCTGCGTGTGCAGCCGCCGCCCCCCGGCCCAGGGCTCCAGGAAACCCAAAGCTGGCGGCGGCATGGGGCTGTCCCGCCTGGGCGGAGCCGCCTTCGAGATCGAGACCAGCGAGCACACGCTTCAGGACACCACGGCCGTGCAGCTCAGCCCCACCAACTCTCCGAGCTCCTCCCGCGCCTCCAGCCCCGCCCACGAGCCCCCCGGCCCCACCCCCGCCCCCGCCCCCGCCGCCGCCGCCCGCCGCCGCCCCCCCTGCGCTCCTGCAAGCTCTTCACCATGGAGGCCAACTGCCCGGCCTCCGCCTGCTACTCCGCCTCAGGCTCCGCCTCCGGGGGCGGGGCCGTCAAGCTCAATCTGCCCCGCGACACCCCGCCGCCCAGCGCGGAACAGTGCTGATTGGCACACGTCATCCTGCCCCCGGCCCCGCCCCCTCCTGGCTATTGAACCTGGTGCAGGGGCCTCATGGGAAAATCTGCCACCAGCATTTTGTGTTTATTTATTTTTTTGCACAGGGCGTGGCTGCGTGGGCTCAGATTCTGCAGGCGGAGGGATGTTGGGGGGGGGAAACACTTCAAACCTTTCTCACTGTCCCCCAGGAAGGTGTCAATGAGTGGAATGAGTGTGATCAGTCACTGCCGTGCTGAGGATATGCAGGTATGGCAAGTGAAAATGTACAGCCTTGAGAGCGAACAGATGGCCATCACCCAATGACTGGCATCTTGCATGATGCGGCACCGTGTGCTAGTGTGTTACGCGGTTTAAGTATGAGAGAAACGACTGTTGAACATTTTATCACGTTGTCACAAATGTCACAGCAACATGTCGCGTCTTATCTGGGCCTGCATGTTAGTGTGCTGTTTGGTTTAGCATGCACTGAAAATCCTGTCATGCACCAGAGTGCGAGTACTGGCGTTTTCCCTTTGAATTATCCATCCGGATTGAACTCTTCATCCTTAAGCAAATGTTAAGAAAAATGTCTCAGCCCAGTGGATTTGACCTGTACTGTCTACGGCAGGGCTGCCCAACCCTCTTCCTGGAGATCTACCGTCCTGTAGGTTTTTACTCCAACCCTAACAAAGCACACCTCATTCAACAGCTAGAGAGCTTGTTTAGCTGCTCATTAGTAGAATCAGGCGTGCCAAATTAGGGTTGATAAGAAAACCGACAGGACGGTAGATCTCCAGGAACAGGGTTGGGCAGCCCTGGTCTACTACGGCATACAATGCAGAGGTCCACGATTATCTCAGTTTGCGTATGAAATTTACAATGTTTCACTGACTTTGATTCTGATGTATGTTACCCTTTCAGGGTTTACTGTCTTCTCTCCATCACGCTTGTAATGTCCGTGTTGGTTTCAACGCATTTATATCGCTTTCTGTGCGAGTTGCACTGGAAGCTTTTTATGTTTGTGACAAACACTGGAAGGCCTTCTGTACTGACTAATTAACAGCCTAATACAATAAGCTAATGAGACAGAAACTGTACACAGTACCGATGTGTACAGACCTGTGAGAGGTAAACTGCTCCTCTGTTTTTTCTCTGCCTGGCCTAATCTGTACGCACCGTGTCCTTCATCACCCCCATGTAATAACGTGTGACTTATCTTCAGCGTCCTCATCTCGTTGACTGAGCATTAATACACACTTACTCTAAAAGCAGTAATATGCACCGTGATACGGATTGGATCTCAACCTGTCCTGTGGTTGGGAGACCGGAGAAGTCAAGCAAAATTGGCTATAATGTTGCCCAGGGCGGGTATTCCCTGCCTCATTACGGGGTAGCGGCTCCCCAAACGTGGCCTGGAGACACAGAGTCCTAGTTCCTAGTCTCACATGTCCGCAAAAGAGTATTAGGTGCCTTGCTGTGCCGGGGACTGGCTTGAGTTTGAATCGAATTGCCCCAGGAGAAGTCATTGGGCCATCAGTGTGACTAAATAAACCTAAATATATAAAGTCTTTGCTGGGAACCAGGTGCTTTGTGGTTTTTATGTAGAAAAAAAGGCAATTATAAGTCCCTCGCAAGAGACTCCCCAGTGGTCCAGTCAGAAAATGCCCTTTCCATGTGTTTAGAGCATGCGGCGCACCTGTGGCCCGCAGGAGCGTGTCGGGGGAGAGCACGCGGTGGCTTGGCAGTCGCCTTTGTTGATTCCAAATCAATAATCGCTATTGAGGAGAAAGAGCGCCGGGTCACCGTGGCCCGATGCGGACTGAACCGTATAACTCTGTTTCTCTTGGATGAGGTTAAGTGTAGGAGGAGCTCGTTTGAGGCCCTGTACAAGCGAATGGGGTTGGAAATAATCCCATTAGTCTCGATGCGAGCGGAGCATTGATGGAAAAGCCGGAGACGGTCGACCTGCCCTCTGCTTATCTGCAGATTGTCGCTTTCCTTTCTCCCACAAACATTAGCTCCGTTTCGACTGTTATGGAGGCCAGAGGGAAGCACTGAGGCCTCAGCATGACTGTTGTGTAGCACGCACGCACGCACCCGGGGACAGACAGCTGGACTGAAAGCCAGTGCTAATTCAACTCCAGTAGAGTTCATATGTGGGAGACGGATCAAGTGTACTCAACAATCGTAAAATGTAACATTTAATGTTTGACAGTGAACATTTTTCTGGTTATGTGAATTGCACCTGCAGACTTGCAGGTAATAAATATGGTGACGTTTATAAGCAGCGGAGGCTCAGTGGGTGCTCACATGAGTAATTTTACGCAACACTGCTTTTGTATTTATTTGTCAGCAGGCTTCGCAGACAACACTGTTTCTCCAAAGTCAGTTATTGGATAAGGTACTGTGACATGTTCTGCCAGCTGCCAGGAAGAATGGAGTTCATTCCTTCAAATATCTCACCAGATTAAGCTGATGCCTCTCCACCTGAAAAAACCGGGTCGCTTTTCTTCAAATCTTGTATCTATTCTGTAAAGGAAATAAAAAAATAGCGTTTAACCTTCAACAATATGAATGACGCAAGTATGCTTGCAAGGCCAATCAAATCTATTCATGTGCTATATATCGAGGTGGTTTTCAGTGAAAGAAGAAAATATAAAAGTGTACACTATAAGCCATGATCCGGTCAGAGAACCTGTGTTTTTTTTTTCTTTTTGGGGGGGGGGGTCTTTTCTGTTCACCATTAATCCGAGATGTGGAATGCGAGAGAGAGGGCACTTTGGGAGGGTGGCTGCCTTACTGGCCAAGGTCTCAGGGTCATACTCGCGAGGGCTATTCGAACGGATGCCTCCGCGACGCCTGTCGAGGAGCACTGGGTCAAAGCCCAGCAGAAGAGCTCTCAGTGGCTGTCTCTGCACTGGGTCAAAGCCCAGCAGAAGAGCTCTCAGTGGCTGTCTCTGCATTGGGTCAAAGCCCAGCAGAAGAGCTCTCAGTAGGTGTCTCTGCACTGAGTCAAAGCCCAGCAGAAGAGCTCTTAGTAGCTGTCTCTGCACTGGGTCAAAGCCCAGCAGAAGAGCTCTTAGTAGCTGTCTCTGCACTGGGTCAAAGCCCAGCAGAAGAGCTCTCAGTGGCTGTCTCTGCACTGGGTCAAAGCCCAGCAGAAGAGCTCTTAGTAGCTGTCTCTGCACTGGGTCAAAGCCCAGCAGAAGAGCTCTCAGTGGCTGTCTCTGCACTGGGTCAAAGCCCAGCAGAAGAGCTCTTAGTAGCTGTCTCTGCACTGGGTCAAGGCCCAGAAGAAGAGCTCTTAGTAGCTGTCTCTGCACTGGGTCAAAGCCCAGCAGAAGAGCTCTTAGTAGCTGTCTCTGCACTGGGTCAAAGCCCAGCAGAAGAGCTCTTAGTAGCTGTCTCTGCACTGGGTCAAAGCCCAGCAGAAGAGCTCTTAGTAGCTGTCTCTGCACTGGGTCAAAGCCCAGCAGAAGAGCTCTTAGTAGCTGTCTCTGCACTGGGTCAAGGCCCAGAAGAAGAGCTCTCAGTGGCTGTCTCTGCACTGGGTCACGGCCCAGCAGAAGAGCTCTCAGTGGCTGTCTCTGCACTGGGTCAAAGCCCAGCAGAAGAGCTCTCAGTGGCTGTCTCTGCACTGGGTCAAAGCCCAGCAGAAGAGCTCTCAGTGGCTGTCTCTGCACTGGGTCAAGGCCCAGCAGAAGAGCTCTCAGTGGCTGTCTCTGCACTGGGTCAAGGCCCAGCAGAAGAGCTCTCAGTGGCTGTCTCTGCACTGGGTCAAAGCCCAGCAGAAGAGCTCTCAGTGGCTGTCTCTGCACTGGGTCAAAGCCCAGCAGAAGAGCTCTCAGTGGCTGTCTCTGCACTGGGTCAAGGCCCAGCAGAAGAGCTCTCAGTGGCTGTCTCTGCACTGGGTCAAGGCCCAGCAGAAGAGCTCTCAGTGGCTGTCTCTGTTCATTGCGTGAGCCCCAGTTCTTTTTGCAGGCAAGACAAATGAAACATAAAATTCCATGTACTGCTCTGTGTCTTCTTCAGAAAGTCTGTTTTTTTTTTTTTTTGCCTGTGGAATTTATGTTAAGGAAGTATTTGAGAATATCTCGTGCTCTTCAGTTTGTGGGAGAATAAACTATTTTGAATGTTATTGCTGATTTCTTACAGTGGGTAATGAGGGCTTTGGGCACTGGAAATGTGTATTTGACAGATATCTATAAATGTATACATCTACGTGCTCAAATACATGCATATGCAGAGGGCATATTTGAATATTTGTATAATTATATTTACTTTGAAGAAAAATACTGTTTAGAATAAAACCAGTGGGAGAACTCTGGGGGCTATTCTATGAAGCGGGATATCTGAGTTAGCTGGATAACTGCACTGAGTAAAACCCAGAACCCTCCCAAATCTGGAACATGGACTGAAGTAAAAAAAAAAAAAGAGCTGTTCTGGGTTTAACTCAGTGCAGTTATCCAGTTAACTCAGTATTCCTGATTTGTGGTATACCCCCCTGATCTAATATCAATTGAATTTGTTCCATTTAACCATTACCCTCTGAAGAATATACCCTAACCACAGACTGAAGCTGTGGTCTTTAGGCAGCTATAAAAAACAAAACTACGAACAAAGCAAATCCATTCATTAGACTGTTGATTCAGAGATAGGGAATGCTCTAAAGGGTTTGTACCCATGCACATTAATGTGATAAATCTAATGGAAAATCATGACTCACAGAGCCGTAATGGTGGGGATGGAATTTCAGCGTCGACGGGCAAGTAGTTTGCTGCGTTATCACATTATAAACAGAGCAATTAATTATTCGCTGACAACTTGAATCCATTAAACCTCCCTCTAATCAGCATCTCGCTAGTCATATCGGCCTGCGGTTAATTTGTTTAGAATTCACCGATGGGAACGCACCCTGTGCTGCACCCGCCTCATTGTGGCAATAATAGCGAGAGTTGGAATTCCCTCTTGTAATCCTACATAACCCATAACACAGAGAATGAACAACACTGTCCGTGCACGTGTCACATTTACACAACGTCTAGCAAGCGCAAGAAGTGCAAACTCAATTTACCGCTCGTCCTCTACCTTGTTGAACATTAAACTAAGTTTAATAATGAAGATAAGTACAAGCGTTAGAGAGGGGCGGGGTGGAGGACAGGAGGTGCAGTCTAAAGAAGAGGGTCTTAAGGCTGTCAGTCGTGTCAGATGATGGCTAATGTTTCTGCTGTTCCCACTGCCCTTGGAAGCTCGTTCCACCACTGAGGGGCCATCATAGATAGTAGACGTGATCAGGAAGTGCAGGCTCAAACTGGGAGAGTAGCCACATGTCCCAAGGTTGCAAAATGGAGGGATTTGCCTGTTCTGGCCGGAGTTCAGGGAGGTCACAGTTGGAGTGAATTAAGTACTGAGCCTCTGTTCTCTCTAGTTGTTTTACAAAGTCCCCGGCTAATATTAGTGCAAGTGAGCTTCCTGTGGATTCCATTGCGTGGATATGGCTCATTGAACGCCCTGTCTCTCACATTCTTTAAAGGATTCCACAGTGATGACAGGTGTTAATGAATATTCATGCGTGGAGAGAATATTGCTGGTTGCCGATTAGAACCACCACACGTACAGTAGCTATGTGTAGAATCACTGCCACCACAAATTATTTTCCGTCAAAATACGAAATACTGCACTTTCCGGTTCTGCCTGTTCATGAATATTCACGATTACAGTAACCAGCCCGATCCAGAACGATTTCCTCCCTCCCTGAGAGCAAAACACCAAACAGTGCAAAGCATATAGCGCGTCGTAATTGGGCTTGGAGAGAATTTAAAGGCGAATGAACGCGTGACGGCTCGATAATGCAGAATGAGCGGGACGGGGGATTACTGCAGTGACATCAGAGTTACAAAGAGGCAGTAATATTACCGTACGGCACATGCGGCATTATTGATATGAAAAGCCCCAGCAGAAGAAACCACGTAACTCAAAAGGCTGTGGAGCACCCCATTTAATGACATTTTCTTCAAGGGAGATTGGTATTCCATCAAGCCTAGCATCAGTGGCTTTATTCAGCTCTCTTCTGGACAGAGCCGCAGCGTTATAATCAAGTCATTCCCATTTCCTGGACATAATCCCTGAGCAGATACAGGCCTCTTATCTTTCAGCTGATACATCACCTGATCCTCTCCTTTGGGATCAATGATTCAGGCAATGACATTGCTCTTTCAATATGGAAATATCACATTAGTGTACTGTATGTAGTGTTTCTATTTTAGATGATTCGATTGGTTTTCAAAAAGATTTTACTATCAAAATGGACGAAGAACTGACTTTACAAGGTAGGGAGCATGTTTTCAACATTGTTTTAGGAATATGTTAAATGTTAGTTTAATGTTAGTTAGGTATACAGGTTTGTATTTTTTTAATCAAAAGAAGGCGACTACAAATATAAACATATATATTATTAATCTATTTTAGAATGTATTTTATTTATATTTATTTGGTATTTGGTTTGGGTACTGTCATCCACTATACTCATAGTACAATTGCTCATACACTACATAATACTCATATCATCAATGGTACTTATAACCACTCTGGACAAGAGCATCGGCAAACAAATTAAAAGAATAAATCAATACAGAGACACACAAATGTAATCAAACAAAGCAATGGGCCTGACATCATGTACAAGCTTCTGTGTTGATGGAGATCGGCCCTGTCTCTTCATTGTGAGTGGAGATATGAGGTCAGGAGAGAGTCACCCATCTCTGCTGAATGGAACGGAACAGAGGAGTTTAATTAATTAGACTCCATCATATCTGCAGGCAAGCAACCTGGGGCAGACGCCTGACAAAGGGGTCAGAATTAGTGTTACTAGGCAACCCCGACAGCTGAGTGTGGAGCTCCGCCCACGTACATGCTAGGGTGCCGGGCCTGGAAATGCAGTGGGGAAGAGCCGGGCTCCTTTGGTTCTGATGCCACCAGGTATCCAGGCCTGGCGGGAAGAGCCGGGGAGGTGTAATTGAGTCGTTCCTAAACTTTCTGACCCATTTACTGCGTGACAATCTGAATTGAACTTGACAGAACCTGACAGATAAAATCAATTGCGTCCCATTTGCTGTGATTGTGGAAACCTGCAACCATCTGTGTAAAATTAATGGAGTTTACTGACAGCAAATGAAAACAAGCCAAACCTGCATTGTGTTAAAATAGGTTTAACCACACAATTGCTTTGACAAAAACTTTGAAAAAAACTGCTTTAGTGCATACAGCTAGTGCTGTTTCATTTAACTGGTCTAAATGACTATGGTAAGACTATGACTACTGGTCCTGACCCACAGTTTGGGAACCACGGGCATAAAGTACTGATCCTGGGTTTGGGGTGTTACCCATCCCATCATGGTTTTAGAGAGCTGGCAAACAGTGCAAAAACAGCAACACACGTCAAAAGTTAGTGTTCATTGATTAGGCTACCATTAAAAGAGAACTTGACCTGTAGAGTAAAAGTGGCTCACTTTAGTCAAATCTCAAATTGCATCGTTTTAATGATATGAACTAAACAGACTGTTCTGTTCACCCTGTAGATGTGAAAAAATACAATTCTTGTAGCAAAGAGCCATGTGAATAGTTTGGAAAAATGTTAATTGTGTTGTAGCGCCACCTCATGGTGCAAAACAAAAGGCAGTGATCTGTGGTTTTAATTTCATAAACCAGGGGTAGGCAACCCTGGTCCTGGAGTGCCAGTGACATTTCTGGTTTTTGATAACAAGAGTTTGATGGATGTTTTAAAGTCAGCCTGAATATTTTTAATGGTGAAATGCTGAGTGCCTCCAGCACATGGTCACCTGAATTCATTAACCTCATTATTATTATTAATTAAAAAATAATCCAGCTATGTAGCTATAGGTTTGGATGGTGCAAAAACAAGGACCATCTCTGACACTCCCGGACCAGGGTTGCATACTCCTGCTCTAAGATAAGGATTTCCATGATTGATTAAATTGCACTTTTCATCCAATACTACTTTTCTAGGATTATTGCCTCACATATCTCACATATATTGGTCCATATATCCTAAGATGATCTATTTTGTACGTAATAGCGATAACATGCAAGTACATAAAGTGCATAGAAGTTGAAAGTAATAGAGACATTTGTTTACTTGCTATGCTTTGCATTTATAGATGTAATCTGAGAACTGAAGATTTAATCTGAAAATTAATTCACAGTATTTGCCTGCATCACCACTGAGCTCCACTAGGGGTCCCCACATTCAAAGCTAAGAGTCCATTGTCTAAGAGTCCAAGCTGTGTCAAAATCACGCTATGCTTAATATAGCAAAGCATTACTAGTAATAATAAATACTCAATTAATTTGAGGCTTGCGATGGCAGTTCAGTTCCTTGATTAGAGCATTATATATTTTTGCTCTACTCAATTATATTCAGCAAGGAATAAATTGTTGTTGGGATATTAATAAATCCCCACATAAAAAAAACTGAAGACTGTGACTTGATAAAGTTATGTGGTAGTGTTTAAGACCAGTTTAACACCAAAGCCTCCAGTTAGGGGAGGGATTAATTATCATTATATCTTGGCACAAATTAATTATATTGAGGGTACTGTATATCAATAGGGTTCAAAATGCACAGTTGTCTTGTTTAAGAGGCTGTGTTTAAACACAACCATCAGATGTGTCATTTATCATGTACATGGTACATAAGAGTGACAAAATGCAAGTATTTCCATAGTGTTTGGATGCTTCTTAAAATGTCTTCTGATCCCTGATTTATAATTTTTTTTTTGTAAAAGGTAGATTCTGATACAAGAACAGACATTGGAGGCAAAATCCATGGCATTTACACTGCCTGGCCAAAAAAAAAGTCGCACACTCTAATATTTCGTTGGACCGCTTTCAGCTTTGATTATGCCGTGCATTCGTCGTGGCATTGTTTCGACAACCTTATGCAACGTCACAACATTTATTTCCATCCAGTGTTGCATTAATTTTTGGCCGAGATCTTGTATTGACAACGGGAGAGTCGAACCACTCCGCAAAGTCTTCTCCAGCACATCACAAAGACTTTCAATGGGGTTTACGGTCAGGACTCTGGTGGCTAATTCATGTGTGAAAATGATTCCTCATGATCCCTGAACCACTCTTTCACAATTTGAGCCTGATGAATCTTAGCATTGTTGTCCTGGAATATGCCCATTGATGGGATAACCGGGTCATTCAGTACATTCAGGTACTCAGCTGACTTGATTTTATTGCTGCATAACGTTGCTGAGCCTAGACCTGACTAATTGAAGCAAACCCAGATCATAACACTGCCTCCAGAGGTTTGTATAGTGAGCACTATGCATGACGGGTGCAACGGCGACTTTGTTTTTGGCCAGGCAGTGTATAACAGCAATGATACCAATTTATACAATTATATTTATAAATTTCAACAATGGAAATGCCGCAGAGAGATCTCTGTAGACTGCAACACAGAAAAAAACTACAAAATGGTAACACAAATATCACTACAAAATAAGAGACAACCAGATGCTATCCCATATGGAAATTTAATATACTGCAGTATATTTTAAATATATTGTGAAGATAATTTTGACATATTTACAATATACTGCAGTATATTCTTTTTCCATAAGGGATTAAAGTTTCAACACATCCAGTAAAACACACAAACATGCATACACAACAGATACGCAGGCTTGGACATCCGTTTATATGTACCATATCCTCAAAAACACTGCCATACAAATGCACTCAGCTGCAAATAAAATCAGGGGATTGTTTTGGTGGAATGGAAACCTGTAGAGGCTACAACATTCCAAGACCAGGTTTAAGATATCAAATGCCTGTGCTGTTCACAATGGCCTTGAGCACAACTACAACTTAGTCATTGTTACAGTTGACAGCAGAATAATTCATAAGTTTCTCTTTCACTCTGGTGGGATCATTTACACTGCTGTGGAAGGACCAGAAGCCCCAAACCTCTGCTCTACCTAGAGCCACTAGAGGGTGATAAAGCCACTCCTAACAAAGAAAGGACGTTCACCGAGATATGAAGGGATGCATGAAGTGTGCCCTGGGCATATATTCATAAAGCACATTTGATCCCCCTGTCCATATCCTATCCCTATTCATTATGAACTGATCCCAGATCAGCACTTCCTACTCTGAGGTGCTTCATGAGTATGGGCCAAGATCTTACTTTAGGGGAGAAAATGCACCAAGGCAGGGGTGTCAAACTCCAGTCCTGGAGGGCAGCAGTGTCTCCTGGTTTTCGATGCGTGCGAGTGATTAACTGAAGTCGTTGATAGGCTAAAGAGACCACACACCTTGTTCTCCAGGCCTTAATTGGCTGCTGATTAAAAGGAAACCACAAATACCTGCAGCGACTGTGGTCTTCAAGGACTGGAGTTTGATACCCCTGCACAGGAGAAAAGGAGGAGAAATGGACCTATATTTGTACGCAATGGGGCCTATAGCTAAAGGTAGAACTGTGAGTTAAGTGGGCTCACCAGTTCATATGGCTACATTTTGACATTAGTGATATTTGAATTAGTTCATTTATGGTAAAAGAATAATTAAATTTAAAGTTTGGTTTCCATTTTCTTAGTGCTTGTAGTAGTTACAGTGCTAATTGTAATGTGGGATTCAGCTTCATATTTAAATAACAAATTTATAATTTCCGCGCACATTCCTTTTGTAATGCTAAACTATAAGCTATGAATCATAGGCCAAAGTCAGATCAGAGCTATTCCAAGGTATTAGGGTGTTGTATGGCTACCTAATACCCTACAGGCCTACAGAGCAAACGTTTACTTAAAGTACATTGTTAATTGCTAGAATATTGGCCTGTAAGGCTTTTTCTGGTGTTTGCTACATAAGACTTTCATAATGAAAGTCTTATGTAGAAATAAAAATATACATGTTCACAAAATCTTATGACAACTGACAGTAACTCAAGTAACTAGTTCTTAGAAGTGGTAAAAAAATGACAAAAATATTTTGATAAGTGCTCATTTTTTCCATTTCATCACAGTTCTCAAGAGCACATTTTATTATAATGTACAACAAAGTTATAGCTTTTTCTTCCCAGTAATGATTTTGTTAAAGAGTACAGATTCTGCCTCATACTCAGTACTACATAACTCTTTCAATGAGTTTCACAACAAGCTCATTTCTGCTGTTCTTTTAATCTAATGCTATTACAATTAATAAATCCAAGTATTTTCATATGAAACAGAATGCTAAATGTGACACCTGTACTGAAATAATAATACATTAGCAAATAATAATAGGTGGGGGAGAGAAACCCTAATTAATATTTTAACACCAATGCGAGTGATGCTCTGGCTGCTTGAAAACACGTTTCCCTGAAGAACAAAGTCCCATTCTCGCCAAAATACAATAGGATAGAACAAACGGCAAGGTTAACACAGTGTCTTTGACGCATCGTGGCTTCAAGCCACTGACTGCACAGATGCACAGAGCGGGCAGGAATGTCCATTATTTCCTCTTAATGTGTTTTCTGGGTGAGTGTGCACCCCGGAACATGAGGTTTTTCGTGTCGGCACGGCCCCGCTTTCCAGGATACATTTGCTGAACGTCGCATTAATGTCACGTTGTCTCCGTGACTTTGTCTGTTTTTGCTTGCGTTATGAGCTTTGTTTCAGAAGTTGTACATTTGTCATCATATCATTTTGACTTTTTTCCATGAGGTGTTATTTGCCAGTCACGAGGAAATATGTGTCCTACAATGAGCTCACCTTTAAACATGAAGTCAAAATAGTGTACGTATTACGTATTTAACTTTTCTATTTAATAATTAGAATATTATCTGCAATTGGACTCACTGCACAATATGATTTACCAAAATCTGAAATTGTCATTGCCATCAATTTTTACTTCTTTAAACAGTAGACCTACTACATATTAAATATGATAAATATATATATCACCACATATAATCCACACTGGAGGACTTCCATATCATATTTGATGGAAATTTCCAGCCCTTTAAAGACACCCGTCTATGTCCTCTCAAAAGCATATTTCACTGTCATGCAAGCATGCATGTACTGTGTGGCCAAACTTTGAAGCCAGTAGAGGTTCAAGACCCAGCTGTCCTTACACACAAAAATAAGAGGAAATTCCTCCTTTAAAAATACAGAGCGGATCCTCAACTCAAATATAAGCTAGTCCGGAAGGACCCCTATTGATTGAGCACTGTGTGGCCCCACAATATATTAATTTGAGGCTTGTGATGGCACTTCAGTTCTTTGAGTAGAGCATTATATATTTTTGCTGTAAACAGCAAGGAATAAATTGTTGCTGGGATATTGATAAATCCCCTCATAAAAAAACTGAAGACTGTGACGTGATAAAGTTATGAGGTAGTGTTCAAGACCAGGTTAGGGGAGGGATTAATTATAGTTATATTTTGGCACAAATTAATTATATTGGGGGCACTGTATATCAACAGGGCAAGGCAGGGAACTCACTCAGTGTTGTTTTATACCTCCCTTTGTACAGTTCTCCTTGGAAAAGGGGCCAGTGTGGAGTAACGACAGGGGAACTGGACTGTTGAACAGAAGCAGGTTTGCAGGTTTGAATCCTTGCTGGGACACTATTGTGCCCTTATGCCAGTTACTTAACCTGCACTGCTTCAGCACATATCTAGCTGCAGAAGCTCTATGTGTGCAAACTGTGAATTGTAGCCTGGATATTAATATTTACTGAGGAGATAGAACTGGACGATAAAGAGGATCCATCGCGTACCGAATATGGGATCTTTATACACACAGGAAACCTTTATACCTTCATCTTCACAGGAAATGTAATCCATGTGTATGCCATTATTCAATATAATGAATTAATTAAACCACAACGAGTGTCATCTGACTGACCAATCATATCCATTTCCTTCCCTGAGCCTCCATACCTATACAAAACATTATAACTGACTAAGATGGTGAGATTTTAAATGCAGCTTTTTGTTTAAAAAAAAGCCACTTTCTATATTAATATTTCCAATGTGGAAACTTGCCTTTATAAAGCGACGGAGACAAGAAAGCTTTGGTTTGCTCCTTAGCATAGTGTCACATGATGAATACGGCAGGTGCCGACACTTGCTGTCGAAGTGACAGAAGGTACCTTTGTCTCGCTGGAATAATCCTATTCTGTTTCACGACAGGAAGTACATTAAACAGAAGCAGGGGGAACAGGAAACAGCGGCCTGCGCTTGTGATGAATGCAGAAACGGCCGACAAAACCCCATCTGACAGTCCTTCTTAATGGCCTGATTGCTCAATTAATTTCACATCTTACTCTGAGCCCCTCCCCTTTTTCCTCTTTCTGCCCCTGCCCCCTTTTAATGTGAAAATACTCATATTTCCTTGCAGATTAGTATAGATACAGGCTGACAGTCCACACTGCTCAAGGTATTTGGGAGACATAATTCATTCCTAAAGCCGCAATGCACTCATCCATCATTTCATTTCCCCCCCGCTACTTCCTTGCCCTCCTCTCGGCTGGCTCCTGGCTCTTGGGGGGGGGGGGGGGCTGAAGAGGTGGATGGGTGTGTGTGTGTGCGAGGGGGGGGGGGGGGGGGGTCTCTTGGCTGTTGATGTATTAGCTGGCATATGCAAGCTATGAATTATCAAGTGAAAGGAGTCAATTATCCACTCCAAAAACGAGTGTCTGGGCTCCAATGGCCTGGGGGAACGCTCTTGTATTTACGGGAATGATTTCCAGGCGGAAAGACGGACCTTGGGAGGGGAAAGAAGAGAGGCGAGAACACATCCGCGAAAGCCCCTCTCTCTCTCTCTCCCCGCGCTCTCGTCTCCAACCCGGCCGCACTGTGTCTTCGTCCAAATTCCGTCTACGACCGGAGCAGGAAGCACATTCCGGACTTACGCAGTAGCGTTCCATTTCTCGTAAACACCCCTATTTGCGACCGATTCGGCTGATTGAGAACCCGAGCCGCCGATTTCCCCGTAGCCCGACACTCTCCGTGGCCCTCTGTCAAATCACAAATGGGCCCCCATTGACTGTGGCCCAACTAATATAGTGGAGGGCAAGTGGAATATTGAAATAGCCTTCTTTTACCCCCCCTCCCTCCCCCCACCCACTCATTCCCCCAGTCCCCAGCCACCTTGGCTTGTCATTTTATTTAGCCATTGATTTCTCTAACCTCTTTTTTTTCGGGGGAGAGAGGGACGGCGAGCCGGGAAAAAGGGGAGGCCGGGCAGCGGGACGGCGGTTTGCGGCCTATGAGAGAACGGGACCCCCGGACGCTGACTGACACAGTTGACACTTAGGGAAATGAGGTCATTAGACGGAATTACAGGGGGCTTTGATGCTCGGTAATGGGTTTTAATGATGGAATTTAACATACAGCGCCACCAGGGACGGGCCTGACGCACGGGCCGACAGGTCCTTTAATAAAGGCGGGGAGCCCGTCTCCACGGCGATGCAGAGAAGGGGGAATGGTGCGCGGAACGGAGGAGGGGCTCTAAAAATAAAACGGCCCGCCGTGACAATCCCCAAACTCTGAGCAGGAGGAGTGGGGGGGGGCGTCGGTGGGATAAAATTATGTTTTCGGACTGGATGACTGACCTGAATTTCTTATCCTCCATCTTCTCAAATATTAAAAATAAGAAGAGACCTGTACAATCCTCACCAACACTTGATCAAATGTCTTTTAGTCGATCAGGGTTTGGCCTGAGAGAGGTGCTTGTTATGCGATGATCCGGTTTCCTGTTCCTTTCTCGCTTATGAGTCAAAATCCACGGAGAGTGGTGCTACGGGAAGATAAAATTTAGGGAAAGTGACTTCTAGGACATACCAACATTCATTAGGAGCATGTTAGTGTTTCTTTCCATCGGTTCCTTATACATTATTTTTTTTGTTTATATTAAGTTCCAATTTGATACAGCATGTGGTAATTGCAAGCTGATCATCGAGTTTATACCTGACTAACATTGACCACGTGTCTTCTGCCTTGTAGATTTTCCGATCTATAACAGAGATAAGATTTCTCATTTGAAATGAGATGCATTATGACTCATGTATTTTAGATTAACAGAGCAGTGACAAAAATTTCCTTAAACATGCAGGGAAGACCTGGCAACCCTTCTCCCCCTCCTTAATATTTTCATAATCAGCATCTGTACATCTTCCCCAACGGTACTGTTTGCCACCAGCTTCAATAGTACAAGGAGATGGCTAAAGAGAGCAGGCCTTTAACTGGGGAGGTAACTGGGCAGAAAAGCTTTAGTTTATTCCAATGTACAATATATTTTTGTGCATATAGATATGTACCGGAACAAATGTTCCTTCTGCGAGATAAAGCATTGTGCCGGCCCAGCCAACTCACCCCGTGTTTTTGAGTCTTAAAGTTTTAAGATTTAAAAGTGGAAGCAAAGTCTGTAAATAAGATATCCTTAAGTCGTAAGATGCGACGATGTGTTTAAATGCAAACCTCCTTTGGATTGTGTCAGTGGGGATTAGCATGGCAACCCAAACAAATGCCTCCGTCCAAGCTCAGTCAGAACCGGTATGGGAGGATTGCCATAAAGCTTGGCAAAAAGAGCACATCTGGCAACCAAGCTGCCTAGACCCAACTTCCTCTTGGATGCTAGCGGAATCTTCTTAGCTACATTCGTAAAGTTTGCCAGTGGAATTGCAGCGTTTTAAGCCCCTCATTGGGTGAAATTTTCAAGCGGAGCAACCTGTGGCCCTTGTCTTATGAGAGAGCTGGTGTTTGAGGGGTATCTGCTGTCTTGCTCCACAGATACTCCTCAAACACCAGCTCTCTCAATAGACACAAGGGCCACAATTTGCTCCGCCTACACTGAAAATGTGGCCCTTGTGTCTCGTGAGAGAGCGGTTGTTTGAGGAGTATCTGCCCTCTTGCTCCACAGATAATGGCCAGGACGCATTGGTAAAGAGGATCTGGGGAACAGGCAGAGGACACCGTGAGACGTCGCGTAATCCCAAGGATTGTCCGTCAATCCGTCAGGCTGGGGGACCGGGACTTTTTCCTGAGAAAGGCCACAGCACAGGCACAGTCCCATGTGGGGACCATGTTTGGAAGGGTAATAGTTTTGATGGCTTACCTGGCAGACTGCAACAGAGGAAATCTTTGGGAGTGTCCTTCTCCTGGAGGACCCCTCCTGCATAGCAGTTTAAGACCAGATCCAGACACCCTCAACTACTAATCTCACACATATTTCTACAGTTAACCGATTATTATTAGCAGAATTCTCAAGAAGTATAGCTTGGCTGTGGAGGTCATGAGGAGCAATTCACTGTTTACACAAGTTTCTGTTTTTTTGTGTGGTGTGAAAACACCTAAACCATGGAACAGGAAGAAATAATCCAAAAACATGAAAGTCCATATATAAAAAAGTTTAAGATTAGGGTTCAGCTTTTACACCCTCCCAATTTTATGAACAAAAGACTCATTTGTAAACACAAATGAACGTGGTGAAGACATCATGACCTATAGACTCCAGCGTAAAACCTCAGGTGAACTTTAATTACAGAAAGCACATTTGCTCTCTCCTTGTCATTTGGAATTTTAGTGGCTTAACATATCTCCACTAACACAGCCGCTCCACTCGTCCGATTTGATATGACAAGGCTAACTCACTTTATTCTGTCCCCCGACAGGATTCCTATTAGATTTGTGAATTCAAATATTTTGTTTACTACAACCGCCTGTTTGTAAAGGATAATTAATTCTCTGTATCTGGCTGACCAAGGATTCACTAAATTAAATTATTACAAGCACTATTCTAGCACTGTCAATATTAATCTTTTGGATGCTAAGGATGGAGGACTATGCCTTTATATTTTAAATGTGCTTTGTGAAATGGAACAAATTGCATTTGCTTGCAGTGATTCTTTGTCCGTCTGTGAGAATATAAAGTGCTCATTCACGAAGTGGGCGGGCTTTGGCAGCGAGCGAGTGGTGCAGGCCTTCACACCGAGCCGGTGAGTGCAACCGCAGTGCTGGCGAAAGTGACAGGTAAATTGCAGGTTAAGTGGAGAACATAGCCCTGTAGCAAGAGACTACAGGCGTCTACAAATCCCCCTCAACCACCAATCCAAATACAAAAGGCTGACAGGATTAAATTTGACCCCCAGATGCTTCCTTGTAGCGAACAGTGGGAGTGATTAACATGGATGTTTTTTTTTTGTACTACTTGTCTGTAGCAAGCAAAAAACCCAAAGAATACAAAATAAACCTCAAGGCTTGGTGTGTGCCCTCTAGTTCACACAGCCTCAGGTAAGTTATGAGCTGTGCATGTTCCGGAAACTTGAAAGGATTGCCTAAATGATGTATTAAATTCCCACAGTGCACCACAGTTTGCAAACCCTGCTTATTTTCTTGCGAGCAACCAAACTAAGAAGGAATTGGTGGCCCCCAGCCACAATGAGCGGAGAGCCGTGTGAACACAGTTCTGTGCGTGCGAAGGCTGTTAGCTGTTAGCATTCAGATTTAAACCCATCCAGGTTCAGGAAGGATAGTGTTAAGCAGCAGAGCATCTCCAGATATGAAGTGCCTGCATTTGAATTCAAAGGGGAACAGGTGGCGGTTAGGGGTCTGCAGTGGGAGACACGTGCTGAGGGGTCACACACACACACACACACACACACACACACACAGTCATTACTGCATCTCGGGGCCAAGGTCGTCCCTCCATCACAGACAAGATGAAGAGAGAGTGGTGGCTGGTGTTGGTGGGGAACCCAAATAGTCCAGTGCTGGGGAAGAGAGCCCAGGACTGGAATGCTTAGAGCACACATCCAGCGCTAAGCTGTCTAGCGCAGTGGCTATAATGGCTTGTTTAGCTGCGTACACTGGGCCGGGGGCTGCAGAGAGCCATATTTCAGCGGGTATTGATCAGTTCCCCCCCCCCCCACACACCCCCGCCCCCCACCTCTGCCCGTAGCCCTCCCTCCCCCCTCTCCCTGATCCTGTAAAGTAATAACTGTACTCGTGTCAGGGAGGTAATTATCATTGATCCGCTGCAATGGTGACAAATTTTACAGTCGCACAGCATGATTCATACTCCGGTGTTGGGCTACCAGCACACGCACAGTTAACCAGCACCCCCCCCCCCCCCCCCCCCCCATTTCCTCAGTGGAGAGAGGGGGCACAGAAGGCTATAAGGTCCCTTGTCCTAATCGGCCTTTGCTCCCTGTCTGACACCACTCAGTGTTCTGTCTGATTCCCATTGGTTCAGACTTCTGTCCCAATCACATGACTGTTTGTAGCGTTCTTTCTCTACAGGCTAACTTCCCAATGGCTGCACTTTTATCAGCTCACATTTACAGTGGATTATGGCAAGCATAAGAACGACAGCAGCGGGTTAACCAGGGCTGTATCCAAATCAGCACCCTTCCAAATTATTATTATTAGGCTTGTTGAGTAGACAGGGTGAAAAAGTAGTTAAGTAGGCAAAATGTTTTCTAAATATAGCATACTTTAAACCCCCGTATGATACACTTACATCTGGGGTTTCGCTAGGTACATTCGGGAGCACACTTTTCAAACATTTTGGTCGCATAAATATGACGTGAGGCTTCGTTTAAAGAAAAAGAAAAGAGCCGCAGCTTCTCTGACGTTTTCCTTCAAATACAACAAAAACAACAAGACTTTCAGCCAAATGGTGACTCAAAACTAGCCCAAAATATATTTTTAACCGAAACCAACGTATTTTAAATAGAATTGATCATATTTTTAGTTTTTAAAATAAGTTTGTGCTTCGCTACTTTTCATTGTTACCCGTGACTTGAAAGTAGCCCAATTTAGCTGTAAAACCGTGGACATGGCACTGGTGGGACGTCTTACGACCTGTTTACGACAGTGCGGTTGGAAAATAATATGGCGGATATTTTTCGCGGACTGCACGTTGCGTGCTACACAGTGCACATTAAATTAAACAGCACACTGTACACAGGCGACAGGGAACAGTAGATAGGGCGTAGATAGGGCTCTGATTCGGACACAGTGCACTGTACGCAGGAGACAGGGCACAGTAGATAGGGCTCTGATTCGGACACAGCCCAGAAAATACTGTTGTAGCACACTTGTAAATTTTCAGGTGAAATATTAATGACACAAATGGCATTGGTGAAATATCCCCCTAATCTGGCATCTACAGTCTGGAGGTATTTCTACATCACATCCATTATCCTGTATAATGTAACTCCACAGGCTGTTACATTATAAATATAAATTTATATTTGTGGCACAGCTACTATTGTCTAGTCCACATTAATATTTATAAAGTCTAAATTTGTCTTTCCAAAATAGTAATTTCTTAAAAATATTTTTTACATATTTGTCCACTACGGCCGAGTTCTTCTCTATCTCTATGAAAGTGATACCAGAGAAGAAACAACCCCATGACAGGCCAAAACAAATTAGGTAGAGAGGGCAATGGAGCAGAAGATTGCTGCATTTATCATGAGAAAAATAGATCATGTCACCAAAGCTTTGCAACTCTCCACTGCAGGCCCCAAAGAGTGACACTCCGGTTGGACCGCGCTCCAAACCCATACAAGAACCGACAAAACCAATTTACTCTCTTCTGAAACCCCCAAAAGACATTTGTGTGACCTACATCTGCGATGGTAATTCTGCATTTTACAATTCCAGTCAGGTGAAACCATATTGTGCGTTATTCTCTGTTCCTGCTTAACTCCTGATCGATAAGGTTGCACTGAAAACATGTAACACCTTATTTGATTTGTTCATTAAACCAGTTTACAAGCCATGGCCGAACTGCATAATTACCAGAAAGGAATTTGAGACTTCCTGTTCGAGCCATGGGATGGCAGTGGTCAGTAGGAAATACATATAAAACTATTATTATGGTTTAAATCTCAAGGTAAATATTTGCAAGCAAATCGCTTTCATTTCATCGATCAAGTGTGCCAGTCACAGATTTGAATCTCAGCCAGGATGGAATAGTTTAAACAACTGCATAATTTGTGTCAAATTAATAACAAAAATCTGAAAATCTGATAGCAGTCCAAAATGTATAGAAGAACCTAACCTACTACACTATAAATTGTTGTGAGGGAGCGCCCTCACTACTTGGACTGGGGAGACTCATTTTAAAGTGAAATATATTGTGTTCAAGTTTTGTGTTTGTTTTCCATTTATAACCAGTACTGATAATCAGATGCACCCAGTTCAACCGTTCGTTGTCTTGTTAATCTCTTCCGTGTGTTCATTGGTTAATTGCATGTGTAGCAGCAGCCCACAGGTGTGGTTAATTGTCAATTAGGACATGTGGCCAGTGTATAACCTGTGTGTATGCCACTGTGTGGGGAGGAATCCACCAGGTAAAGATGTTATGACTGCTTGCAAGTTTAAAATAGATTAAGTCTTTTTGATACTAGTCTTCTCAGTCTGTTTTTTTTGTGTTTTTTTTTGTGTTTTTTTTTAAAGCCTTTTTAATGTGATTGAGAATGACCACTCTTTCACACTTGTGCTGGTAAAGTCACACACATGAACTCTTCACCAGTCAGTAAGCAGCAACTGGGCGGTTTCAAAATGTATTTGTATTTTTGAATATCATCTTAACCAGTCTTGTAAGCTAAAACCGTATGTTATATTCTATCCTAAGTATACCTGTAATTGACATTAGATTATGCAATATATATTTGTTTGGTAGATGCCATAATCCAGGAAAGCTTGCATATAACATGGTCTAACTTTTTAAATTTTTTATTTACATATCCTTTTATAAAACTGAAGCAATTAAGATAATATTCCTTGCTCAAGGTTACCATAATGATGATAATAATAATGTATTTATTTGCAAAGCACTTTTTAATTTCCAGACTCTCAAAGTGCTTTAGAAATGTTGGTAAATAAACAGGTTTTGAGAAACAAATAATTAAGCTCTCGCAACAAAATAAGACGGACATTGGCGTTACAGAAATTCAGCCGAAGGCCATACTGAAGCTGAGGCTGTCTGTTTATTTCCCTGCACTAAATCTGTGGTTCTTAAACCTGCCCTGTACTGATAACTCCATGTTGCTGCTGCACTGATTTTAATACCAAGGGCCGTATATCTGTGTAGCACTTGATAATGTAATATATTTAAATCTGTATCAGCATGGATTTTATTGAGGTTCCCTTAACCACGTGATAATTTCGGGGTGCCTTGAGGTGTGGGAACCCCCTGCTTTATCAAATCCATTCCTCACGAGTGAGCTCCATTAGGCCACACATCCCCAGGACTTTCCTGCACGAGGCCCCCACGATGAAGCCTTCATCAGCAGGGAGCACTCTGTCGCAGTGGCCTGCCCTGCACTGCGGAGGGAGTTTGAGCTACATCTCTATCAGCTTCCCTTGTGCCCCTGTGGGCTACACCCCTCAGCCCCCCCCCCCCCACCCCCCCCCCCGCCCCGCTCTCTACCAGCACTCTCTCTCTCTCTCTCTCTCTCTCTCTCTCTCTCTCAGGGCACTGATAGATGACTGATTGCCAAAATAGGCAGGAAGATTTATTACTGTTTATCCAGCGCTCAGTGGTCACCTGCGGCTGGGTGCGATCAGAGGGACCAGGGCCCAGCATGAAGTACAATGGGGGGGAGAGTGTGTGCTTGCATGTGTGTGGAGGTGTGGAGGGGGGTTATCGATGTACCCCCCTTCCCCCATCATCCATACCCAAAACTGGCAAGCTGGCGGGACCCTTTTTTTTTTTTGTACGACAACTAGATGCTGCTCAGCTCTGACTTGGATCCCTAAAGTGAAAACTCACTTAAAGACATAGCCCAGAATGGCAATGGGACTCTGCCTGTATTTGTGGAGAGTGCCTATCCTGAGTGAACAACTTGAAAGCCTTGACAATTATTGTTATTAATATTTATTATATCTTTTTTTTTATAAATATACTTGGATACACTTGATTAAATATAAAGAAGCATGAATTATATTTTTGGGGAATTCTACCTCTTCCACATTCTTTTCATCTGTAATAAATTGGAAAATTACCAACATTTACTACATTTCAATTGAAATGTTGCGACTAATTTGACTCGGAGCTCCAAGACCACTTTTACGTGTTTTTAATAACAATGGAGATACTTCCAGATTTCTTTATCATGGAAATGTACAAAATTATTTGAGTGCATTGGTTTGCCTTAAGGTTTTGATTAATATTTTTTTATCTGAGAAAGGTTAATGTTACTATAATGATACTACAATGCATTAAATGCACATAGTATGCTTTGTGTGAATTTGTTCTGTTACTTTTCTCCTTAATGTTAATTTAGGCCAGTTACTTAGGTTTTCTTTAACTGTTGACAGAGCACTGAGATTAAATTAACTTTTTTGAATCAAATTATGTGAACAATGAAGACAGTTGAAATAGCTAATGGATATTCTAATGTTGCATAAAAAAAAAAAATGTCAGTCCACCTACCAAAAACCTGTATCTGTCAGGAATCACTAAGTGATTATGCAGAAGTGTGTGTGTGTGTGTGTGTGCATGTGAACGGCTGTTGCGAGTGTGTCCCCGTGCATGCTCTCAATGCCCCCCCCCCCCCTTCCTAAATCTGAGGGTTGGAGCGGCCGCGCCTCCTTTGTAACCTTCGCCGGGGTTCGGCGGCTGCGCTGAGCGCGAGAGGGGGAGAGCGGGTGGGCCATCAGTCCTCCGTCTGTGAGCGGCGGAGCGGGGAGACGTGTCACCCGCAGATGAAACCCCATTTCCTCTGATTAAGCCCTCCAAAAATATTCCATTTGTCAGTGCCAGGGCCCCGAGTGCAGCCCAGCGCAGGCCCAGCGCAGGCAGCCGACTGTGTCCGTTCACTATGTAGCGCTGCGATTTACATCGGCCCGCGCGCGACAACATCATCTACTCACTAATGTCCCTCTGCCTCCTGCACCCCTCAACCTCTGAAAAACGTGTACGCACAGACACGCGCACACACACAGATGCACATGCATACGCGTTCATGCACACACACACACACACACACACACACACGCGCACACACATAATTGTACGCACACACTCACACATACACACATGCATACATGTAAATGAACACACACACACACATAATTACACACTCAGGCATACACGCATGCATACATGCACTTGCACACACACACACACACACACACACACACACACAAAGACACACACATGCAAACACCCCCCACACACTTTTGCTTCTCAATGCACTCTACAGCCTATGTTTCTTTGATTTGCCCTTATTGCAAGGTTGGATGGTGTGATTTCTAAAAAAAAAGAAAGAAAAAAGAAAGGAAAGAACAGACAACCGGGCCTGGCGTCTCTGTCATACTCATTTTCAATGTCATAAATTTCAATTTCCAATCTCTCTCCCATTCTTCCTCTTCCCCTGCTCTCCCCCCCACCCTCTCCTTTTCTCTCACTTCCTCTCTCGCTTTCTCCTCTTCACCTATTACCTAGGCCTGTGCTTTTCCAGGCTTACAAATAGAATGCAATTTCTTTCGCCCGCCTCGCAAATGAAACTCGAATGAAATATCATTAATATTTCGTTTAAAAAAAAAAAAGAAAAAAGAAAAAAAGAATGACTTTCTCCATCTTATTCTATTTTTTTTTTACGCTCATCTCATCAATAGGCTCTTTCACCTTTGCAGCGCTGGTCCATTTGTTTCTCTGGCTGTTAAAGACCCAGACTTGCCGCTCCCCACCTTAAACACAAATACGAGCTGCAGCCTGTGGAACATTCGGTATCCACAAAAAGGTCTTTAGTATGGAAATGACAAGACTGAAGGAACATTCCTTCAGAAGGAACAACGCAAAGGGAAATGATAGCCACCCAGACAAAGTAAAGGGCTTCCACCAAGCCACAGCTTACTGGGTTAAAAAGTTATTACAGAACTAAGCTAAACGTCTTAAATGCAACCTGTTTCTGCGTCTAGCTTGCACACAGCCATCACATTAAAATCCCTTCAGTGGTCATTTTCATAACATTGATTCGGTTTGGGAAGTTTGGGGGAGAAAAGAAATAGAAAATATTTCATGAAATAATTTTCCACTGAATACATTTGTTTTCCTTGTTTATAGCTTCCTCATTTAGGACCCAGAGGCTGCTTACAACAGACAAATCATTTCCAAGTGTTTGGCAGAGGGGCTGATGGGAAATTAAGTTCAGAGAGAGAGAGAGGCTGTAGGATATTTATGGCCTGATTTACTAAGACCTTTAGCAAGGGCAAAACCTTTTAACACAAGAAACGCTAATAACACAACCAATGATTGGTGCAAAACAAATGTCATGACCAATCTTTGGTCATGTTATTGGTTTTGCGTGTGCTAAAAGTTTTTGACCATGCTAAAGGTCTTGAAAGTATGCTAAAGGTCTAAATCAGGCCCTTAGTGGCCTCTGCTTCACCACCCATCCTGCTTTCTTATAAGACTGACCAGTAAACTCCACTTCTCCATCTCATAGATCTGACAGTCCCGTTGAGTATAAACTGATAAGCAAGAGAAATGACCCCTGTCCCAAGAAAATTAATCACAAGACATTCTGAGCACTAGAATTGTGAGAAAAAACATGAGAATCTATTTTTCTTTGAGAAAATATTTTTTGCTTGTCACAAGTCACTAAGACCAGTATCATCTGTAAATGATAAAAAGCCAAAACCGTTTGATGGAATCATATAAAATACGCAGGTAGATCTGATACCGTCCTATTGTACTATCACACAGCCTGTACTTAAGACTGCCATTCAGAGAGCAATGGTAGGGAGGAGGAGGTGTAATGTAGAAAAAACAGAAGGAGAGAGAGAAAGAGAGAGAGAGAGAGAGGAGAGAGAGAGAGAGAGAGAGAGAGGCAGTCATGAAATTTAATTTGGAAATCAATCAGGGGCCATTAGCCTGCGGGCAGCCTACGCTGTTTTCTCCCTGCTAACCAGGGCCAGTCGCTTGGCACCGAGCATAGTCACTGCTCACCCAACCATCGCTCCTCGCCCCGCTGTCTCACAGCACGCTCCCTAAACAAACTTTACCCGTTTGCCTTCCTGAACTCCTCATTTGCATGTCATTAGCATCTCATTAGCATGACTGCAATCTTTTTCTGAAATCTCTTTTTCTTGTTTCAGTTTCCCCCCCCCCCCCCTCCCCACAGTCCATGATTGGAGAGGGCTAGTCTGCCCCTGCTGGCTGTAGCCCTCCGTTCCTATTCAACGCAATTAGTCACATGACACACCCTTCTCTGTTTCGGGACCGAACCCACCCTACCCCCCCTTTCAGTCGCAGTGGTGCATTCCACATGTATCCAATTTACCTCCTGCAAGACCTGGCAAGTTGTGTGAAGGAACTCTCCCTCCACCCCCCCCCCATCTCTCAGCCCTAATCACCAGGCAGAGGGGTCACACTCAGGCAATTAAAACACTGACAGCTCATCCACCGTGGTGCCAGGGCTGTCGCTTCAAAGAGAGGAGCAATCACAGACTGATGTGTAACCACCACTGGCGGCCCCAGCATGGGGGAGCTCTAATTGATTAATGAAGGGAGAGTGAGAATGTTTCTCTCAGCCATTCACAAGGGGGCTCGTTAACCTGACAACCTCTTTTCCCCACCCCTATAGTGCCGTCAATTCTGCACCGTGCTTTTAAGCGCTGGAAACGTTCCCCCAACGGCCGTTTAAGGCAAAGTTGCACAGTAAGTTAAACAGTTTTAAATAAACCCTCAGTTTAAGTAACATGAGATCTAAAAAAAAAAAGTTAAAAATTTTTGACAACACCATGTTAAAAACATTTTAACAACATATAACTTCTACCTGGCCTAAGAAACCAAAGCCATTTTGGGAAATCCCATTTTTATGTTTTTATATCTCACTTGTGGGACAAATGAAAGTTTGCTCAGAAATGAGCAAGACCCATTATTGATAAAGATTATTTTAAATTGAAGGGAATGCTGTAGTTTCTATGTAATTCATTGCCTAGAATGATTGTGAAAAGCAACATATTGATGTGTGGTATGTAAAAGGAGTATATGTCATTTGGCTCTTTAAAATGCAACAAATAATCACACCTACATTCACTATATGTATAAAATTAAACATGGGAAAGTGGCAATAACTTTTTCATTTATTATTTTACATATTTTTTAAATATATTGACCAAAACCTGACATTTACATAAAGGTACAAATCAGATTTCATAATCTTACATTACATGTTCGTTTGTTTTTGTTTCAGTTTTTTTTTCTTTTTTGCAAAATGCACACCGTTGGTAAGAAGCACTTCATGGGAGCATACTGGCTTGCAGTCCAGGGTAATATCATTTTGTGCTCCTGCCTAAAGAACCTTATAAAAGTGAGGCCTTTCTATAATGCTGAGAGAGAAATGATGGTGCCTTCAACCGTACCTCTTTAAGCCAATGATACCTCCACACTGTCACTGCAATTGAAAGCAATCTGGCTCTCTTATGGGCACTGGGCATGCATAATGGGAGAATTCTGATATGATATGACACACTGAGTGTTAACACTGATGTAATTCACTTCCTTCCCTATCATTGTGAACACTGAGGCTGTACATTTCAGGCCACTACACTATTGACCAATCAGGGCTGAACCTGCAACAAATACACCACAAGTTTCTCAGTGGTTCAGTCTGCTATAAGGTGAAAGCCACGAAGGCAGGATGTACCGTGTAGTTAGTTAGCCAGAGCCCGAGCAGCAATTAGCAAACTTAATCTGCTAATGGCAGTGTGGGTTATGTCAGCCAGGGTTGCTTAGGTTGGTGTGTGGACAGGTTACCAGTTGTCCTCCAAGGAGCCCTAGCCCTGTCACACCGTGTGGGCTATAGTGTGGAAAATAGTGATGGTAGCTCATGGGTGTGTGTGTCACAAGCATCCATGTGCTTCGGGTGCTTTATATGATGGTGTGGGGTGGCATGGCGATGACCTGAGAGGCACAACTGTGGGGAGGGAAAAACGAGGTGGGAGGGGGGGGTTCAAAATATATCTGGAGATATAGTCACAGTGCATCAACGGCAGAGCCAGCATGTGCCAGCTTGCAAGGAGCGTGACACATTCATTTGAATATTAAGCTCATTTGTTGCAGTGCACTTCTTAAAAAGTTATCTATTGTCCATTAACTTAAGAGAGGTGCGAAGATAAATTGACATTGACTGCAGACACACTTTGGGAGAGCGCCCCCCTTTTTTAAATCCATTAAAAAGCAGGTGCCTTGGAAGGTACACATTCTGCACGGTTCAGAGGGGAATGAATTTTCAATCTCCTTTCTATCATTTTCAATATCATTAGTCCAAACCACTCCATTTTCCATGCTTGCCAGCTCAAAGCCCCAGAGAGGGAAGAGGAGGGAGGGAGAGGGAGAGAGAGAGAGAGAGAGAGAAAGAGAGTGAGAGAGAGGGGCATCAAGGAGGTGGCACATATTACCCGTCTGTGACTGTCGCTGGCTCGAAAATGAACAGAGCAAAAAATGAAGGAGCGCTGATATGATATTAGGAGTCCGTTATCACCTAGAATCACCCCCCCCCCCCCTCTTCTCTCTCTCTCTCTCTCTCTCTCTCTCTCTTTCTCTCTCTCACACACTCTCCTCCCGTCTGTAATAATCTTCTGACAGGCAGCGGGCGGCCTGACTCCGATGACTCGACTCGATCACCTGTGACAGGTTTGATTGGATGTCACTTTTTCCCCGTCCGCGCTATTTGTTTGAACAGTTAAGAGGTAATTGTGTGACATTAGCGGGGGGGGGGGGGGGGAGTGGTTGTCTCTGTGCGCAGCGGGCCACCAGTGCAGGCTGGGATACACCGAGGTTATAAATGGCCTCCATTTCCCAGAGCGCTCTGTCATATTGTGGAAGTTGTGTCGCCGCGGGGGGGGCGGGGGGCGGTGGCCCCCGGCTCCCCCAGAGAAGGCTGGGAGGAGAGACTCATCTCCAGCTTCCTCTGGTTCTGCTCCAAATTCAAGCAGGAGTGAGCCTGTTCGGTAACACACAAGGTGTGTGTGTGTGTGTGTGTGTGTGTGTGTGTGTGTGTGTGTGTGTGTGTGTGTGTGAGAGAGAGATAGAGAGAGTGAGAGTGAGAATGAGAGTGAGTGAGCATGTGACATTGTCAGAAACAGACTTTTTTTAGAGTTTAATTACTTATTACTTACTTATGGCATTACCTATTCATGTCTGCCCAGACTGCCTCCTCACACACACAGAAACATACGCAAACTCTTTGCTTGTGATGCGTCACATTTGCGAAAAGTTGACTATCACAAGCAAAGAGTTTGTGTATGTTTCTGTGTGTGAGGCATGCAGTCTGGGCAGACATGAATAGGTAATGCCAACCTTGTGAAAACCCAGCCAAAATAAAATGATCAAATTGTTGTAAACTTTTAGTTTTCACAGCCACTTTCTCCATCGTGCAGAAGCGATTTGGTCATTGATACTGGCAACATGTGATAAGGTACTGTATGTGGTTTTGGAAAGACACAGAAACTCCATCTTTCCATTAGCTTTCAGCAGTGTCCTTGCATTAATATTTTCCGTGCGCTGAAAGGCGCGAGATCAGGTGGCGGTAAGGCGGCGACGCCCTGCGCCCACCTCGCTCGCTGCGACTGCCCGTCCCTGGCGAATGCAAAGTCAAACGCCGTCGCCAAACGGCACCCCCAGGATAAAACGCCCGGCGGATTTTGAGCGGGAAATCCACTGTAAGCCCAGCAGGGGGAGAGATGAGCCAGCGGCCCTCTCCTGTCTAACAAGGCCTACCCCTGACACTGAGCACGCTCGGGGAGACTCGCCTCTGGCCCCCTGTTAGCGGCCTTTAGCAAATGATCATTTCCAGCAACTTGATTAGGCCCACTGATTAGCCCCCTCCTTCCCCTCCCTCTCGCAGGGCTTCAGAAGCCCACCCTGTCCCTCAGCCATTAACCATGAGCACAGAGAGAGTGAGAAAACATCTCTAATTAGGGGCTCTTAAAGACTGTTAATGAGTTGATATAATTAGCCAGCACAGAGTAAATCTTTTCGCTCCTTATCTGTTTGCACGCCTAATTTGCCTGGTATAGATTAGTGGGCCTGTGTCCTGCCATGTTGGTTTTTGTGTGAGGGAGGGGGTGGGTTTAGGTGCTGGAATGTTGGTGGTGATTTGTCTGCCATTGATCTGAGGGGGAGGGCCAATGGAGGAGGGGAATTATGCCTTTTCCACAGTCCTTTTTCTGCGATGTGTTGAGCCACGCTATTGCTTATTGATTAATTAATTCCTTTTTCAATTAAAATGCTTATTTATTCTGAATCACCATATATTCAAGGGGTTTTCCTGCCTCGCCCAGAGGTTCAGTAGCGGCCTTTAGTTCTCGTTGGTTTATAAAAACCTTAATTACAGTTTTGAATCAGTCATTATGCTAAATCAATGCAGTTGACTATGTGCCAGAGAGGTTTCTAGTACTTAGCTATTTAGAGAATATAAGAGCATTTGTGAGTTTGTGCTACTCAGAGACCTGGTTGCCAATTTAGAGGGACCCATAAAATCTGCAGGATTTGGGGCTGGAATCTTTCAGAATGAGATTACCTGCCTAGCTTTTTTCTGTAGATTTCCCCAGCACTTCTTACGTGGTGCATGGACATGTTCATTATGTGATGGGTGCCTTGCAACCACAGAATATTGACATCGCCCCTTCTGCTGATCATTACATTTTACATTTTAGGCATTTAGCCGACGCTCTTATCCAGAGCGACTTCCAATATTAGTGCATAAAGTAAAGGCCTAGATCTGTAAATCACTGACAGTCCAAGTAGCAATTCATGAGTGTAATGGTCGGGCCATAACATACCCGCGATAGGTAGTCCTTTGTTACAAGAGTTAACATTAAATTAGTTCCTGTTGCCTCCCCCATATTGTTCTGACAAATCTAGTCTCTAATTCTTAAACATTCTGTCCCGGCCCTCAGCATCAAGGATAAATCTGATAACAGAGGTCGTCATACTGAGGAGATTGATACGAAAGGCTGTTCACCTTAAACCACCCACGCCTCCCCCCACCCCAAAGCACGCTGTGGGCCCTGGTCCTGTGCTGAAGTGAGGGCTAGTATGTTGGAAGGGTCAGTCTTAGTGGTTGGACCCGTTTTCTCTAGAGCTCCCCCTAGTGGAGGTTGTACGACATTGCGGCCCCACCACCCCTCCTGTAAGGCCTGTGGTTCCCCAGTACGTGGCGCTGATCCATTTGTTTGTTATCTCAGTCACTAGATTTAGAGAGAATACAAAGCTGATTAAGCAACAAAGCATTCAGGCAGATAATGGACACTTAGTAATGGGTTAGACGGCCTCTTTGGCACGGCAGACTCATCCCCTTTCTCTCCGCTCTAAATACGTTTGTTATTCTGCTCTCCATAAACAGCGGGTGAAAGAGGGAAAGGCAGGCAGGCTTTGGACAGTGTGCTGGCAGGAGGCTGAGAGGAGTCTGTGAAACAGCTGCAATAAAACGATGCTGGAGAGGCCCTGGCAGAGCCGGGGGCTCCTGCGGTGCTTTAGTGGTTAGACCAGGGTGGCCACTTCCACTACCCCTAAAAGGACGACACTGTGCCGTGGCATTGATTCAGGGTGGGGGTGGGGGGAGATCCCTATCGCAGACCAGGGTGGGTGAATGCAATCATGGACCGGGGGGGGGGGGGGTGGCGTTGTCTGTAGGAGATTAGCAATGTAGCCAATAGGCTAGCTACCAGTTGACATTATGACAATAGAGTTTTATACCAATTTTATACCAATCAAGCGCCCACATTTATTTAATATTATTTAACTAAACATTTTCTTTTTTACATTACTTTCACAAATGCCAGACCGATATGCGTCCGGCAAGGGGCTGCACCGGATAAAACCGAAACCGGAAACCGTCCGGCTCCAATGACGGACGCTGGCCACCGTAGGTCAGACCTGCACATGGGCGCCGGATGACATCCATTCTAGCTGGATGACAGCACAGAGAAACTTGGCAGATCTTCCTACCATCATGCCATGGGGTATCCGGGTAACTTCAGAAGAGGTAGAACACAAATTACTAAACCCAGACACTCTATGTTCCCAATAAGTATATACTGTAAATTGGCAAAAAACTAAATAACAGTGTGGTTAGGTTTTTTCACATGTATCCTTTAGATAGGAAATACAGAAAACGTTGAGTAGTGCATGGCTATATAAGGAAAGATTCGTAATTGTTTAATTGTAAAATTTCACTTAATAATTTCTACAGTCAATTCAAGTCCAAATAGTATCTCACAAATCTCACTCTTGCTCCTTTATCTTCTAACACTCTAATCCCAAAATCCTAGCCTGACCCTGCCCTGACCTTAAATTAACCCCTAAAACCATCAATAACCTGTTGGATACTTACACAAGTATGCGTTTATGTTGCTTTGCTTGGAGTTACATGATACTGAGGTACTGAATAAGATCCATAATGATAGAAGATACTTGTCAGTATCCCACAAGCGTTAAATTTATTTGCTTTTGACAGCTAAACAAAATGTTGTTGATTGGATTTTGACACTATAAAATTATAGACTCCATATCCACTATGCAGGGATAGCGCAGGCAATCAGTACATCAGAAAGCATATGGATTAGTATCCACACCCAATCCATCTGTTTACACACAGCCACCCACCAAGCAAATCAACAATCAAACCCCCCCCCCCCCCCCCCAGTCAACACCACAAGACCAAATTAAAAGCTTAGCAATGACCCTCCTATAATGCCTAATGCCTCATAATGGTCAGTTGACATCAGGGGAAAGTAGAAAAACACATTTATGCCCTTCCTGCTGTTTTCAGTATGGAAATAACCCTTGAGAAAGGTGCTTACTTGGCAAGATAATGTGAGAGATGAGAAGAAGTGGTGTGGATTAGGGAATGGAGGCGATTATGGCAGGGGGGTGGGGGGTGGGGGGAGCGTCCGTGGGGGTGGGCGAGGAGCGTATGTCTGGGGTGGCCGCATAGGGGGAATATTAATCCGGGCTTAGCGCGAGCAGGACCCCACAAACGGCTCAAGCAAACAGAGCTTAGGCAAGGCCAAGCTTTGGAGAAAGTCCTAAATCTTCACATTAGCTCCCTACGTTTCTTCAACTGAACCCATAAGCTCTTTTTCTATAAGATAGCACAAACACCCCCCCCCCCCCCCCCCACACACACACACACACACACAGGCTTGTGCACCCCCCCCCCCCCCCCCCCAACCCCCTTTTCTCCTAGACTCGGACACTCATAAAATCAGGAAGAATTTGAAGATCCAGATTGCTGCAAATTTATAAACCCTGCAATGACCAAGTGGATAGAGGAAGATTAGACAGGTTCTCAGCAGGCCCGTCACAGTGCACCAGTATGCCACAGAATGGTGTTTCTCTTTCTTCTCCATGCCCTACTTAAGTGACAGTTAAAGAGAGCTGGAGAGCTGGCACTGTTGAAACAGAGGTATGGAGGGTGGAGGGGGGGAGCATGAGCTTTTGATCAGTTTTGAAAGAATCCTTTATAAAATTCATTAATGTGCAGAGTTGGAACTGTGTTGGAGGTGCATTCCTTGGATACCATTGCGCATTCAAACATTTCTCTCAGTTGATAGAATTGCACACCTCATACTTTTCCATTTTACTTAGTAGAAAATCCAATCAAACATTGCATCACTCCAATCATAAAGTGTGCACAATGAGCTGAACCCGTAATTAAAGATTAATATACGGAAAATGATGCAGAGACAGAAACGGCGCTCAACACAGAGCGCTTAGGCAATATAAGCTAATTACACAGAGATGTTTTAGACACTTAGGCACTGTAAATATAAGCTTTAAAAAGCCTCATGTAACACAGATATTATGAATAATCAAACATTTGTGCCTGTGTATCAATGCAAATTGAATTTCTGAAAGGAGTGGGTACGGGGGTCACGGCTCATTTGATCTAGTCCTTAATGAAAATGTTTTTCGTTAGACGGGAGAACAAAAAAAAAAAAAAGCGCCACACTCAATGGCTTTCCGCCAAATGAGATGTAGCATTATTTCCAGGCGTGAATTTACTCCTGTGTGTCTAAGACAAATAGTTTTCAAAAGGAGCTATTGTGCACAATGAAGATTGCGCCTTTAATGTAGGACCATTTGCAAGAGATCAGAATTACAAGTCTATGAATTCTGATGCTCAAGTGATTCTATTCAAATACAATTCTTGTGGAGGAAAAGGTACATTCCAATGTCTGCATGGATAGTGTCAGTTAATCAAAAAATAGGACAAAATTGTATCTATCCACAGTTTTGATATTGTACAGGTTGTTGCACGAGCTTGCTGTAAATTAAATCAAATTACACTGATATCTGCAGTCTTTATACTATCCATGAGAGTATTAACCACTTATAAATTGATTCTTTGTGGTCTCTGTAAGCATTTTAATATTGTACAAACAGTCTTAAAAGAGCTAATTTTTTACTTTGTGATTTTGACATCCCTTTGAATTTTACACGTCTGCGGTCACATAATACAAAGCAGGCCACAGCATTCTTTCGCAATATGAATTGAAACGAGGAGGAAGGCGCGCTTGTCCTGCGTGCCAGTTGCAGAATTTTGCCTCATTTACACAAATGAGGAAATTCCATCGGTCGAGTGACAGGATGAATTATGTTCTGTGAGGCGACAGAGTGCGGCGACCACTAGAGCAGTCTGAGCTATAACCAATATCATTTACAGGCTAATGTTAACCAGATAATGTGCAATTGACCCAGCGCCCAATAAATAATTTACACTGTGGCTGGGCCGTGAAAAGTATTTAAATGGTATTGATAAACTGATCTACAGGAGTATATTATGCATTCAGTCACAGAGCCCCGGTATTGATCAGGGGGGCTTCGACCGAAATTGCAGAACTGGAGGAAAAAAGCATTCGCAGAAAAGAGGAGAGGGGCCTGAGAATAAAAAACAGAGAGAAGGGGGGAAGGCCCATAAAAAAAGTAATTAAGAGTTGGAGACATATGTTAGAAATGTTTCTTATTGCTTTGTTCAGATAGAGGAAGTCATGAGGAGCACTATTAATTGCCTACGACAGGAAGTTACTGTTGTTGCTGTCAGAAATAATGAGCTCACTGATACACGTGTCCATTTAGGAGGAGCTTTCCAAAGCTGTAAATTGGAGAACCTTAGGCAAGCGCAAGCCAAGCTGGTGGGTTTATCCAGAGGGCAAAGGCTGCTTCACAGCCAGCCCAGGTTAAAATTTATGTAATGGCACTAAATTTACATACTCAGCACTGGTATCTTTTAGACAGGAGTAATTTCCATTAAGATATTGATGACTAATTATGAAATTGCTTGAAATGAAGTGAATAATTGTGTTTCCCCCTCCCAATTTAAAATGATGTAATGTGCCTTGATTGCATGTAACAAATTGGGACTGATTACATTAACTCATTTTAAACCAGCCACCATCTGTACTCCAGTATTCCAGGCCCTCAGAAGACATTTCAATAAATATAATACCAACCTGCCTATCACCACCTGTTGGGATGGAATACGCAGTAGGTTGGTGTTATAGTTATTGAAATGTCTTCTGAGGGCAGCATTGCAAGCCTTACCGTAACCGTAACCCTAACCATAACCTTCTCGCTGGTTGGATGGCTGAGACAACCAATCACATGCAATGCTGCCCTCAGAAGTCGTTTCAATAATACCAACCTGCTGGTGATTGGCGAACGGAGTTTTAAATTCGCCAGTAACCGGACTGAAGACCAAAGACAAGTCACCGGCTCTCTAGCTCAGCGAGCTACTTAAAGTACTAAAGTAAGCCAAATCACAAAAAGTAAGCAACAATGTCCTATTAAGCCAAGTTACTTGTACAAAACATTGGCTTTCATTATTAGCCTAATGTTACATTTGGTAAAAGTTTTATCAGAGCTCTGTGGTAACTGCTATCGAATCGATGGTTATCTAGCGTTGGTTATCATTTGTAGCTAGCCAGAAAATAGGTTTAACTACCATTATGTGTTAGTTAAAAAGTGAGCGAGCCACCGTTAGCTTGCAGTTATTGCACAGATAGGTTAGTTACTAGTTAGTTTGATTCGTAATCGAATTTGTCATGAAATGTCATTATTATCCTTAACAGAAATTCCAGCAAAATGTTCAGCAAGCCGGATAACGTTAAGCGGCAAAAGGAAATCGACTCATTCTTCTGCCTGCGACTCATCGACTCTAGCGAAGTAAGTGAAACATAATACGGCATATGCGAAGTAGATTGCTTGATAGGCAGTCAGTTAAGGCAACATTGAAACGTAATCAACATATTCAGCAAATGGCAGCTGACATGTTAGCCTACACCCAGGAGTGAAAGTGGTTTTACATTCTTACTGGTAGGCCTAGCTACTGCAAAATCGCCAATCAATCAAATCCCTGCCACCCCATGAAATGCTGACTCAAACCTTGCTACAAAGTACACTTTGAGGGTGTTTGGTATCCTATATTTGTAAGGTATGTATTGGGATTTCTGTCTTTTAAATATTGCCTGCTGTTGTGTAGCCAGTATAAGTAGGCTTTTGAACTTTTAAGACGTCTACCAAAAAATAATTTATATTAAAAAAACATGGTGAGAGGTGGTTGCATGCAATTCCACTATTTCACAACAAGAAGCACTGCAGTGTGAAGGGAGTTCACTCAAAACATACATCGTGTTTAATTTGGGCCTACCAAAAGGTTACAATGGATGACATTCTACAAAATAATATTTAAAAAATATTTGATACATGTAAATATTGTACTTCAGTGTATATACTACACTATGCAATTGTTACTGTGATGAATGACTGTGATCTGTGATGCTTGGCAAGTTGCTGTGATTGACATACAGTTTTCAATCATTGAAGTCCAACACTTTTTATCGGTATCTTTAAGATACCTTTTCTTCATCACCTTGTGGCCCACAAATTCTAACTAAACATTGCTATATCAAAACGTGTGGAGGTCACTGGTTTGTTTATGTATAAGAGGCATTAAAGTAGATTCATGCAATACACTCGGAATGGTTTCATAGTAAGTTCTCGGCCGATACCTTTCATAAATCTATATTTATGTAGATTCCCTAATATAAACATGTCGCAAAATTGAAAAATATTATGATCCCTTGCCTCCATGCAAATGGCAAAATGTGCAGTTTAAGGTGGGAAAATCCAGTATAATCTGATGAAAAAACAGACTGAAAACGTTTCTTGCTTCGCTGAGTAAAGCGTTAATCTGTTCATGTTTTGTCAGGAGTCTGGGGTTAATAGAGATTAAAGGCCATCAAGTGGAGCCAACACTGCCTCTAATGCCTAATGGTTATCCAGGACCTTATGAAGGCTCTTAAGAAGAGTTAAGATTTAAGATGCTGTTTTCATAGGTTACCACCAGAAACGCCTATCAGGGACAGGCTGCAATATTGTCCAATAAAATCTTACCAATTTGTGTTCCTAATGCAAACTGTCCAACAAAACATGCTAGAAAACATTGAAGTGAAGCCTCTGCAACAACATATGTTTGAAATGCCATTAATCAATATGATGAACAAAAGTAATTGAATACAGCTAATCTCCCATTGAAATATATTCAATATATTATTCATTCTGCCGCTGTAGGCATATTTCAACTTATATTTATTTACAATGTTTGACTTTCCCATATTTATAGGTATATTTGAAGAGAGTTGATTTGTGTCACCTGTTTTTTTCCCCCCCCTAATTTTCCACTTTGCATGACAAGTAGCTTTTCAGTACATTGAGAAATATGGGCCATATATTTATATTTTGAGCAATATCTGAGAGCATAAAATTCCACTGAGTGCTCAGTAAATAAATAAATTAATGTGATTTTAAATACAATAATAAGGTTAAGTGTTTTGGCATTTGATATTGATATTTTCAGGAGGATGCAAATTAATAACAGCAGATCCAATTCCATTTCCGTGATGAGAAGTGTATCCAATATTTTATGCCACGCCATTAAATGAGTGATTTGAACATCAAACAGTACCTTAAAAGAGCATGGTTTCTCATGATTGTGGTTTAGCAGTTACCATGAGTGATATATGGACTCACCATTGGGTTTCCCTGCTGCTTTTCAATTCAAATGAAAATATTATCCAAAACATTCCTATATTACTTTAACAAACGTGCCATTATTTGAGACGTAGTGTTTGTGATCATAATGTATAAAGGCGGAGAAATGCATCCACTCTATAGAGTATAAAAGATGCATTTGGTATTATTTTTTATTTTTTGAAACTTTTATTAATCTAATTTCAATACCAATTCAAATCTGCATTGTGTGGTGTAATATGCTGAATATAGCTGTGTAGTGATACAGGCATGTAACATATTTGAACACTTGAATCATATAATGCAGAAAAAAAGTGAATGTCCCCCATATTGAGAGTAATTGTATTTAACATACAAACATATTTTTACAAGGAGTATACATGCATACACTTAAAGGTGCACTATGCATGTTTTTGACTTTAAAATATTATAAAGAGTCAACCTAGGATTATCTTTTTCTCAATGACGACAGCTGAATTTTAAAGGTGAAAGGTGACACAGAGTTAGTATTTTCTGTTGGACGTGTAAGTAGGCTATGTTACGTCTAGCTATGCAGCAAGCTACGTTAGGTAACTAGGTGGCTGAAGTCGGGTACCTTTTGAATCAAATTAATATAACAATGTAATATTACATTGTATTTCAGAAAATAAATGATATTTGTATAGATATCTTCATGAAAAAGTAATTTACTTTATAATGGAATTGGCTAGCTATGATAGACAAGATGTGGTCTGCTAATGTTAGGCTACTTATTCCACACACAATTCCGTATTTACATCCCAGCTTTAAATTGATGTTCAGAATAACGTTAGCCAAACACTGAACAAGCACACAATTTTTTCAACCAGACATTTAGGGCACTGAGCCAGCTGAATTTCTTACTGCCATGGTTTAAAACGGGAAATGTTCCTAAGATCACAAGCTTGCAAATGGGTTTGATACAGTTATAGGCCTATAATGAAAAAGATCGTTCTTTAAAACTTCTCAATCTAGTGTCATTTCTGCCCACATGAATGATTACAGCTTCGGAGTGTTTATAATAATCGCTGGAGCTTGATGCTGTGGCCTATGTCATCCACTCTCACACCAGGAAAACAGTCGGCTACACGTTAAAATCCTTGAAACCACTGGCAACAAAATTTAAATTTTCGAATCCCCAATTGTAACTGCGTTTGTTGGAGATGGCAGTAACGGTGAGCCAGATACATGGTTCTTAGCAGACGTTCTGTGAGTTTTGTTAATTTTGAATATAAATGAACTTTTTTTTACAGTTTGATTCTGGCGTGACCTACCTTTTGTTGCACTCTCTGAGCCAGTTTGTGACACTTTTATCCAAAGCGACGTAGCTTACACAATATGAATGCATACATCATGAAGCAGGGGTCGATGCTGGGGAGCTGAGGACTTCAAAACGATTTCAAAAGTGTTCATTTAATCATTATAACACTGCCCAATTACTGTTACGGTCCATATAGAACAATGCATGTTGCTAAAAATGTTCTTTTCATTTTATCTTTGTTTGACATTTCTTGCGTGTTTCTTGCCCGCACTATACAATCTCTGCCTCAAAGGAGGGGAGTGGGCGGGGTTTCGAATGGAGGAGGCGATGTTTTATTAAACACAGGAAGGCTAAAAATCCTGCATAATGCACTTTAATTCTCTATATTTAAAAGGCTTTCAGTTGCATTTGAACTGAGGAAGTTGTAAAGAGTCATATTAGGAATTAGATATGTTGACGGATGAGCCGTGTATAAGATGCTTAAAATCTTCTTGGTAGACGTATGCAGCTGTCAATAAATAACATGTACCTTAAGATCTATATTTCTAAGGAGGCTGTACAATGCAGGCTTACGGCTACATTTGATAACAGAAATACAACATTGAAGTTCTCTCCTCCAGTAGAACTTCACCCTCATGTAACCTGCAGCTCCCCATCTTCACCAACCCCCCCCCTTCTCCCTTTTGTGGTCGTCCACGCACCAGTCAGCCCAACAGCTGGTGCTCAGAACTGGGCCCTGCCCTTGAAATCAAGCCCCGGGCTGTGCAGGAGTGACCAGGCCTCACTGCCTGATCGCCCACCCCCCAAAGACAGCCCTCATCAAGTCAGCAGCTCCAACAAATCAATCTTCTCTTGACAGTTCATTTAGACTGAATTAATTTGGAATTAGAAGCCATTACAACAATTGGCAGCCACCTCTATTCCCCGAACGCGAGCTGTTATCCCTTCTTGAGAACTAGCCGCCTTTGCATTGACCAGATAAGGCTTTTCCAGTGCAGGCATAAAGCTGAATAAGTGATTTGATTTTTAGTTTAACAAAGTCATCATTACTGTTAATCAACTAAAAGAATGTGTAAGGGGTTTTTCAGCTTTTTCCCCCCTGAGCCGCAGTGGAGTCCAAATCAGTTTTTAACGGGGCCGTAAGCTCCATTGACTCTGTCTGTCTGTCAAGTAGAATGGAGGAAATTCTACCCAGGAGTAAATACTGCTGTTTATTATTTGCGGTTGCTATTGTTGGACAAATTATTGTTAAAATGGAAATGGCAAACGGCTTACATTTCACAGTCATTGTATGTACAGAATCAAAATCACTCCCAAAGACTTAAGCATTTGCTGTCTTTCTGGATTGACTGTGGAATGTGGCAGCAGATCCCAGGTGGTAGATTACAAACTATATAAAAGTAAATTTTTATCTGTTTAAATATAAAAAAGACCTCCAATGTCCTTGAGTGGGGAGGAAGGAAATAAATATTGGGTATTGGGAGTATATGGTTTGACATTTCAAAAGGAAGTTTCAGATGGAGGACGAGACAAAGGGTTGAGAGGTATCTGTCAGTGGTTAAACTGGCCTGGTTGCCTCCTCTCTGGCCCTCTTAGAGGCTAAACCCTGTGCTCCGGACATTTGGATAAAGGAGGAGGAGACCATTATTCTGTGAATCCAGCGCATTACAGATTATCCAGTGGGCTAAAGGGTCAGGATCTGAGAGCGAACCCTTGCCCCCTGAACCATTACACTGGACTGGTCATTAGGTCTCATGCGGGCCTTATTTACCCACTGACTTATGGGAGAGAGGTCACATCACTCAAATCCACACACAGAGCAAGACTAAGATGGTCAAAATCTTATGATAAAGACTGCTATTTTTACTATTGCTGAAAGTAAATTATATATATATATATATTTGTTTTTGTATATACTGTATATAACACATATATATATATATACAGTCAAGCCGGAAAGTCTCCCCACCCTTTCACCTTCTCCACGTTTTATTACGTTACAGACTTATACTACAATAGATTGAGTTCATTTTTTGCCTCAAACATCTACACACAACACCCCATAATGACAATGTGAAAAAAGTTTTTTTGAGATTTTAGCAAATTTATTAAAAATAAAAAAATAAAATTTCTCATTTACATAAGTATTCATACCCTTTGCTTTAACGTATTTTTAAAGTATCATATTTCATATTTGGTCGCATATCCTTTACATGCTGTTACTTCCTGAAGTCTGTGACCATCAACATCAAAAAACTGTCGATATCTTATTTTCAGGTACTGTTACAAGCGATACTATAACCTCTCTGCATTTGAATGGATCTCTATGGAAATTGGGGGGTGAGACTAGATTCAGCTGTAAATTACACTGGTACAGTATGGAACACATGGCTGCTAAATGGCTGTAAGTTATCAAGGTCTGAGCTATCAAACGAGCCCCAAACCATCACTCTGTTGCCAGATATGGAGTAGATGTGGATGGGATCACTTTAAGGGTTGTTTCTCCTGACTTTTTTCCCCATAGAGTTCTATAGGAAAATGAGTCCGGAGAAATAACCCTTGCAGTGATCCATCCACATCTACTCCATATCTGGCAACAGAGTGATGGTTTGGGGCTCGTTTGATAGCTCAGACCCTTGATAACTTACAGCCATTTAGCCAGCCATGTGTTCCATACTGTACCAGTGTAATTACAGCTGAATCTAGTCTCACCCCCCAATTTCCATAGAGATCCATTCAAATGCAGAGAGGTTATAGTATCGCTTGTAACAGTACCTGAAAATAAGATATCGACAGTTTTTTTTATGTTGATGGTCACAGACTTCAGGAAGTAACAGCAAGTAAAGGATATGCGACCAAATATGAAATATAATACTTTAAAAATACGTTAAAGCAAAGGGTATGAATACTTATGTAAATGAGAAATTTTAGTTTTTTATTTTTAATAAATTTGCAAAAATCTCAAAAAACTTTTTTCACATTGTCATTATGGGGTGTTGTGTGTAGAATTTTGAGGGAAAAAATGAATTTAATCAATTTTGGAATATGTCTGTAACGTAATAAAACGTGGAGAAGGTGAAAGGGGTGGGGAGACTTTCCGGCTTGACTGTATATATATATACACAAATATATTAAATCAAATTTTTTTTATGTGAATCAGGATAAATCATATTTAAAAAGTTGCTGTAAAATAATATTATAATTTTGAAATATTAACAATTTAAATGTGATTTGGCGCATTCTGCTCCTTGCTCTGGGCCTTGAAGGAACCCTATCCAGAACTGTTTGTTCTCGATCCAATTGAGCTGGCAACCGGATGCACAACTTATTTTTTTGGATGGATTCACCTCCTACTGAGAGTAAAAGTGATTTGGGGAGAGCTGGAAAACCAGCTGGACGGCGACCCCCATCACCCTGGGACAGAATGCCCCTGACTCCGCTAGGTGTCCTACCGCTGCCCCCTGGCTGTGGGCCAGGGGAATGCAAGGCGTGGTCTTTGCGTCTGGCCCTTAAATGGACAGTGTGTGAGAGGACACACAGATATGCTGCGGAAGGCAAACACGCCGGAGAGAACATCTCATCACCGCGGAGAGACGCGTTTAGCACGTCTGCAGCAAATATGGAGCCTGAGTTTCACCTCTCAGGATCAGGTGCCCAGATGGCCGGCCAAAACAGCCCCCTCTCCTGCAACCAGCACAAAAATATCCTCTTCTGCTATGCCTTCAACAGGAATGCACGTCCAACTAAGCACTTTCCCTGGGTTCACTTTTCCTCAATGCATTGTTACCAAAAGCATAAATAAGGAAATAAACATATCACACACGCACACACACAAATACACACACATATACTGCATATGTTCCATTGAAATGTATGTAAATATACAAAGAATGTAATCTAAATGCAGCGAATCAGCTGAGTATTCTGACCTCAGATATACCTGCAACATGAGGAAAGTGGCATTCACCTTATGAAGTCCCTAGAAACGGGTGCATGGTACGTGATTAGGCAGGGGGGGAGGGGTGTTCTGTCATACAATCATCATTAGACTAGTAGGGAGGGAGGAGAGGAGTCAGTCAGGATTGTAATGCAGGTCCTTTGTGATGCGTCCTCCCTCTGGAAGTGCAGTCTGTTGCCCCCACCCCCCCACTTCTCTCAGAAGAATCCATGACTTGTGGCCCGACGGGTCCGTTGCTGACCAGGACGCCAAGAGGCACAGAGATACCTTTTTAAAGAGCTTAGCGCTCCACAGCGAACTTAATCCCTCTTTTAACGGCATCCAGAGGATTCCCGACGCCTGTGAATGGGGAAGGGAGGAGCCCGCGTTGAATATCTCCGTGCCCACATTGTAACTCAGAATCTGAATATCTGAGTGGCGCAGCTGAGCCCTCGCAAGCCGGCGCAGGTATTAGAGTAGCGCCAGGCTACCCTAAATCCCGACTCCCCCTCTTCTCCTCCTCCGCACCTCCTTTCTCCCCCTCACCCCCGTTATTACACATTCTCAAGGGGAAGGAAGGCTGATCATATGAGCGACAGACAGCAGCTAGAGGGAAATTAATCAAATTGCCAGTGGAGTGGCAAAATGCTATCAAATGAGTCAACAAGGTATCCGTGAGTTTCAGCAGCCTGTATGTCAGGTTTGTCATCCTCATTGTTCATGCATATCTGGCTGATGGGTGCTCTGATAGATAAGAGCTGATTGTGGCGTAGGTACAATAAAGGTGCACTCCTGGTGAATTTTCAAATGTAATTGAAGTGTTTTTTTTCCCCAAAACCCCAGTCCACTTTTACCATTTTTGGGAAAATCAACAGTTTATTTTACGTTGGTGGTGTTTTTTGCATGAAAAATCACATTTTTATACTTAAATTGTTGCATATTTGCAGTTTTACTTTAATTTATCAGGAAAATAATAAACACCTTGAAAAATATGGTTTATCAAAATTGGACGTGTGAAGTTTGGAAAAACACACTTCAATTGGTTTGGAAAAACTCTTTAGTCACTGCAGGAAATTTTGTAGGACTGTGGTGTATTGATAGTGTATTGACATAGTTTTGTGATGTACGTTCATGTAAAATTCACAATTAACACGATGAAAAAATAATCATGCTCCATATGCTTAATATTCCCTGAAGCAATTGTAATAAATGAAGTGGATTATTTGAATGCTGCCAGATATGCAGTAGATATGGATGGATAACTTGAAGGGTTTCTTCTCCTGACTTATTTTGTCCATAGAGTTCAATAGGAAAATTTGTCAGGAGAAACATGCACAAAATGTACAAAAAGCTTCTGTAATTTCTAAACGGTTCATCCGATATGGATGAAAATACCCTCAAATTAATGCTGACAGTCTGCGCTTCAACCTCATTGTCATTGTATCCTTTCAAAAAGTGCTAGAGTGCAGAACCAAATTAACAAAAAATGTGTCACTGTCCAATGAATTATGGTGCTCACTGTATATGATATATGAAGTCAGGATAGAGGCACGTATGCATGAATAAGTTAAGATGAAGCTATGGGAGTTTGGCACGCACACAGACTTCACTGTGCTGAGCGTAAACTGCCTGGGCATTCGCCAGTCTTGTGCGAGGGTCATTGACGTCATCGCTCAAGAGGCGTGGGAAGCACGCCTGGATGCTGACACCCCGACAAGCACGAGAGAAAAAAGAGACAGAAATATGACCAGAAGGTTTGGAATAAGAAGAAAAAAACGAGGAGGAGTGAGAGATAGAGCGCCTACATCTGACAAGTCTTCCTCAAACGCCTTTTTTTTGTCTGCCTGGGTGCAAATGTGGTGAAAGGCACACAGAGCAGCTCATAGACGCAACGAAAGAGCGCGACCCTCGCACTTCATCTAGAGCCCAGGGTCAATATTAACACTGACACTCTCTCGCAAAAAATAAATCCCCCAGCGGGAGGAGGAGGGGTCTAGGGGAAGGTGTGCTGTGGGGGAGATTCCTCCGTCCCAGAGGAGGTAAAGACCATCGTTCCCAAAAAAAAACGTTCCCCCCACTGTCCCACTGACGTGCTCCTTTGGCACCTTGTCGAGGGGACGTTCCGATGGCAAACACGGCCGGGGTCCCGCTCGACAGCCTTGCCCTCCGCTCCTAAAGTCTCTCTGAAAAGGACTTAGCAGCGTGAGAGGTCCTGGAAATCAGACACGCGCAGTAAAAGCAGACCCTGGAGAGCCCTAAACGTGTGTGCGTGCGTGCGTGCGTGCGTGCGGCCTGCTGTTTACCTTTGATCTGTTTACACGGACTCTCATAAGGAGGAGTTGCTATTTAGGGACTCCAACCTAGACTGCAATAGAACTATGAGCTACTATTTACTGAAGGGCATACTAAATTGTGCCTGTATTGATGAAACAATGCTTTTATTTTATCTAATACCTTTTATGCGTTTGGGGTAAAATTTAATGGATAACAGTTGCTAAGGGAACAGAATATCAGGGTTCAGAATACCATTGTGTTTGGAGCCCCCAGTGTGGCATTAGACAGGGAAGAGTGAGGGGTGGATTTCCAACCCCCACCAGTGATTGGATGCCATTACTATGTGTGTGTGTTTATGCGTTTATGCATGCGGGTTTGTATGCATATGTTTGTGTGTGCACATGTACGGATGTGTGTGTGTTTGTATGTATGTTTGTCCTGTGCATATATGTGTGCGTGCGTGTGTATGTGCATGTGAATGCTTGCGCGTGCGTGTGTGCGTGAGAGACACAGGAAGGGGACAGCCTGTCAGTGGGGCTCGGGGGCCCAGCACTGAGGGGAAGTTCATCGTAGGTATTTTCGTGAAGGTGTCACATTCTGACACGGCCCTGATAATGGAGCTAACACACGCTACACACGGGCTTAGGAACGGGAGGATGTATATGAGGAATTTAAAAAAGAAGAATTTAAGGCAAGACCATGCACTGCCATTTCTAATATACACATAATGGACAAATGATACACCTGAGAACTGTCAGAAAAATCAGTGTTTTTCATATTCTGCTGCCCAGTGTTTGCACCTTGGGAACCAGTGATGCCTCGCATAACAAAGTCTTTGGTGAACTTGGACACAGGAAAGCTTAGCACCAGAGTGGAGTGATCACACACAGGCTCAGGCACGTTATACACAGTGGGCTGGGACTGAAGTGCACATTGAGTCTACATGACAACTATTTCTTGGGCTGCAATCTCACAACCAGCTTAAAGTATCATGTCGTCTAAGATCAGAGCTGATACTTCCCCCCTCCCCTCTCCCTCTCCCTCTCCTCCTCTCTTTCTCTCTCTCCTCCCTCCATCTTCCCCTGCCTTGTGTTCACTCGCAGCCTTCCCGTCTGACCTGTTGACTTTGACAGTTTGCTGATGACAGTGAACTGACACTGAATGTTATTCCTGTCCAGAAGAAGACATTTAGAGAGTCCATTTCGCTATTTGTAGTCTGTAAAAAGTGCTGTATTCTCAGTGTAGGCACGAGGTGTACGCATAATTAATGTAGAAATCACAAACATCCAAATGAAAGTGTCAGTATTATTCTTCAGTAAATACTATGTAATGCTTGCCCAAACCAGTTTGTCTTCATATGTGCATCTTTGTTCTGCACGGGATCGTTATGGGCCCTTTAGTCAAACATTTGGCGTTTCACCATACAAATCTAGTAACTAGTTTGAACCCACATAGATCCTGGTTTACCACAACCTTTCTCCACTTATACCTAAATAGTCCTGTGTGATTGCTGGCCTTATGCCACTTGTCATGGTCATGGTCAAGGTCATGGTAAACTAATTATTTTAAAAGAATTGTGCCGAATTAGTTAATTTCTCCGAAAGCATTGGAAAAGTGAAGCTTTATGGAGATCCTTTCTGTTTGAATGAAAATCAAAATTAGTTACCCCTTTATATCAGGGGTGTCAAACTCCAGTCCCGGAGGGCCGCAGTGTCTCCTGGTTTCCGATGCGTTTAATTGATAGGCTAAAGAGTCCACACCTTGTTCTCAAGGCTTTCATTGGCTGCTGATTCAAAGGAAACCGCAAATACCTGCGAACGCTATGGCCCTCCAGGATTGGTGTTTGACACCCTGCTTTAGATGTATGTTTTATTTCTCATCCGATGCATGCTTACAAGTGGCCTCGTCTTAAAAGCTGAGACTGCAAATATATCTTCGGCCAGCACCAGCGCTGTCACAAAGAAGCCTCTTAACCTGGACTAATGTAGAATTGAGGAGTGTCGCCGTTGTACCCTGGTCCAAACGGCACTCTCTTGCACTTGTTTAACACTTGGCCAGATCAAACCCTACTGGGACAGGGGCGCGTGTGCATCTCCCCAGCGGGAGCCAAAAGTCCTTCCCCAGCGGCCAGCCAACATTGCATCGGGGAGGGGGGGGTGGGGTGGGGGGGGGGGGGGGGGGTTTAACTCACTCTGGGACGCATTATGTGAAAATTAATTTATGGGAAATGTGGGAATTGGGGTTAATCTGCCCCCAGAGTGGCTGAGGTGGGAGGGGATGGTCGTAGGGGAGCGGAAGGGGAGGGTTAGGGTGGGAAGCGATGGTCTCGCTTTAAAACAATCAGCTCTTGTTCAGCTCTATCAGCTCCCTGCATGATAAGCACAGCCTTGTTTTTAATGGGGGGCCCTAATGGGGGGGGGTCTACCTTTATTTTAATCACTCACTCAATTTACATAGTCTTTGCTTTAAGTTTATGACCAGTGTTTTAGGATTTTAGTGTTTTAGGATTTCAGTTTTAGGATTCAAATTTTCAAAAAAAAAATTTGTTGCAAAAAATATATAATTAAATAAAATAAATACAGCACGGTTGGATGATGACGGCTGGATTCAGGAAAGCTGGGCTCTATAGATCTAAAAGGCCCAGAGAAAAGGAGAATCTGGCCATGTAGGATCTGTGGAAATGTATTAATTGGAATTAAATTTATTGTGTGGGTGAGACGTGTGGGGATAATATCCACACTTTTAATTTCCCTCTTCTGGCATCATTCTCAAGTACCTTCCTCTCAGCTCCAAGGAGACTTAGATACACTTGTCACATATTTAAATGATTAACGCCAAGTGCCGCGCGGTGAAAGGGTCCAGATTTTATTTGAGGAAGTCAATTTGCGCACGCAAGCCTTTCAATTTCCAGCGCAAGCCTTTCAAGTCATTGGGACGAGTGTTTAATAAGGCAGTAGTTAAGAGGATCACGATCATTTTGGGGTGGGGTGGGGTGGGGTGGGGTGGGTTGAGGGGTATAGTTAGGGTAAGCTAATAGGGGCAAATAAAATAATATTCTCCTCGCTGCCAGGATTTATTAACTCAGAGCTGATCACAGAAATGGCCGCGAGATGACCTGGAGCTCCTTCAGGAGGTTCTCTGTGAAATATCGGGGTTTTTAATCCCGGGGTCCTGGAGATTTTAGGATCTCATGTCTGGTCCCCATGGACATTGGCCTTACAGGATGGCAGTGGAAGCTCAACATGGGATTAATATTTTGGGAAGTCTGGGAATATTCAGGCAGGCTTGCTTTAGGAGCAGGTACTTTTTACTTATATGCATTATAAGGATTATAAGGTCCTGAAAACCTGCTGTCATGTTATTGCATCAACATTCACAGGTGACATCATTCACAGGTGACACAGGTGACTGGAACCACCGTATGACACACACTTGCTACACCTCCTTTAATGTGAATTTGAATTATTGTTCCCAATTTTGAGTAAATACCAAATAGAAACAGTTGTAATTATCAACAAAAAGGTTAAAATGGTTAAAATTATTATTTTCTGCCATGATTATTTTTTGAAACACTTGCATCAGTGCCTGTTTTGGGAACAAAAGAAAGGTTGCTTATGCTAGTGCTCCAAGGGTAAATTTTATTAAACTTTCTAATGGAAACAGCTACTAACTGTTACATAAAGCAGTAAAACACCTTCATATACAACATGATGAGTTTGAGATCAGCATACAATTAATCAGCTATATTCTTGCCTTCCTTTCAGATTGATGCCATCCACAGCCAGAAAGAGCCCCTTGAGATGAATGGAGTACAATGGCTGGGGAATCATGGGAATGCAGTCATAGCCAGTTCTTCCGGCAGAATTAGGAGAGGCAGCGGCAATCATCATACAGAGGGACTCCGTACCTCATGCTGAGGAAGTTTACAGACGGCGCTGCCTGCAAGCTGCCTGCCCTCATTAGCTCCTTTGTAAAGTTTTTGATGTTCCGGACCGTGAAGAGGTGCCTGGGATTGACAGGCTTGGGCTCGGGCCCTTCCGAGCAGCCAGCAAAGCAGATTAAGGTCCTCTCTGAGCGCCCTGCCTTCAATCTGCCTCCTCGACTTAAAGCAAAACCCTGCAGCCCACACTCCAGCCAAGAGTCTTACTGGTGAAGCACTACCCTTCACCGTGCCGTTGGCTCCCCGGGCCCCTTACCTCCTCTTTACGGCTCGCCCCTTTCCCGCAGCCGATTTTCCGCAATCTGCAGATCAGCCCCTCTGCCTGCACTTTATTTACCAACAAGAAGGCGACCGCCGAACCCCGCCCGGGTTCTTAACGCCGCCTCTAATTCGCCAACTTTGAAGTGGCACTCCGGCAAATGCACTCAATCAATTATGAATGTAATTATCACCTTATGATATTAGAGGTTTCAGAGGCTAAGGAAATGATGGACGATTAAGGAGCCCAAATCGGGTTTTAACAGTAGCTAAAGTAACGGGAGGAGAATAATCAGAAGGAACGGGAAGGGAATTTAAAATGATTATGTAGATCTGCGTCGCAGCAATGTACCGCAGAAAGTGGGAACAGATTATTCCTGGCCTCATTTAACGGGCCATGGCATTTAAGTAGCTTTTTTGTGAGAAAAATACATGCAAGTATATTGTATCTATATATAATTAAAAAATTATATATATATATATATATATATATATATATAAATATATACATACAGATTTGTACATACTGTATATATACAGGTATATATATATAAATATATTCATCAATATTCATATATATGTATATACATATACGTGTGTATATATATACACTACTCACAAAAAGTTAGGGATATTCGGCTTTCGGGTGAAATTTCAGGATGAACCTAAAATGCACTATAACCTTTACAGGTGAAATTAATTTGACCTTCTCTAAACTTTTGAATGCACATGTCCAACTATTCAATGTTTCAGTACTTTTTGCACAACTTGCTGTTCTCTAACAAGGAGCTGAACGGCAAAATTCACAACAGGTGTTTGATCCATGAATCGACCAATAAATGTCCTGGTTCAATTAGAATTGGTATTTAAACAGTCCTCTTCATCATGCTGTTCACATTTTGACATCATGAGACCAAGACGACACCTAACAATTGATCAACAGTACCTCGCCATTGCGAGGCTTCAAACAGGATGTTCTCAGAGGGAAGTGGCCACTGAGCTTAGAGTGTCACAGAGTGTCATCAGCAGGTTGCAACAGAGATACAGAGAGACTGGAAGAGTCACAGAAAGGCATAGAAGTGGACGTCCTTTGGCCACATCCCACACTGATGACCGCTTCATTGTGAACAGTGCCCTGCGGAACCGGATGATGAATGCCACTCAACTCCAGGCACATTTAAAGGAGGTGAGAGGCACCCAAGTGTCACGTCAGACCATTCGAAACCGTTTACATCAGTGTGGTCTGCGTGCTAGACGACCTGCAAGGGTACCTGACCACACCACCAGGCACAGGCATCATCGTCTTGCATGGGCCAGGGAGCATTTACGCTGGACGAGGGACCAGTGGGCCTCAGTGCTGTTCTCTGATGAAAGTCGATTCACGTTGAGCAGAAATGATGGCCGCCAACGATGTTGGAGACGTCAAGGAGAGCGCTATGCATCAGCCACTGTTGTCACCAGACGACCCTTTGGTGTTACAGTGTGGGCAGGTGTGTCTAGTCAATACAGAACTGCCCTACACTTCGTGAATGGTACAGTGACAAGCCCATACTACCTGAATAACATCATTAATCCAGTCATTGTGCCCCTGCATGAACAACACAGGCCTAATTTCATCTTCATGGACGACAATGCTCCAGCTCATCGAGGTCGCATCATTAGGGAAAGGCTGCTGGAGACTGGGGTACCTCAAATGGAGTGGCCTGCACTTTCTCCAGACCTGAATCCCATAGAAAACCTATGGGATCAGCTGACTCACCGTGTAGAGGCTCGTAACTCTGTACCCCAGAACCTCAATGACCTGAGGGCCGCCCTTCAAGAAGAGTGGGATGCCATGCCTCAGCAGACAATAAGTCGACTTGTGAACAGCATGAGACGTCGTTGTCAAGCTGTAATTGATGCTCAAGGGCACATGACAAGTTATTGAGACATTGACATTTTTGTTGTGGTATACCCACCACTGTTGTTGGCTTTTGTTTCAATAAATTGTTTGAGATGAGGAAATCACCATTGCATGCTTCTACTTAAATGCCCTACTTTCATGATACGTATAATATCACTGTAGCGTGAACTTACATTTTCCATATATTTCACCCGAAAGCCAAATATCCCTAACTTTTTGTGAGTAGTGTATATACTGTATATATAAAAATATATACATACAGATTTGTACATACTGTATATATACAGGTGTATATATATATAAATATATTCATCAATATTCATATATATGTATATACATATACGTGTGTATATATACAGTCAAGCCGGAAAGTCTCCCCACCCCTTTCACCTTCTCCATGTTTTATTACGTTACAGACTTATACTACAATAGATTGAGTTCATTTTTTGCCTCAAACATCTACACACAACACCCCATAATGACAATGTGAAAAAAGTTTTTTTGAGATTTTAGCAAATTTATTAAAAATAAAAAAATAAAATTTCTCATTTACATAAGTATTCATACCCTTTGCTTTAACGTATTTTTAACGTATCATATTTCATATTTGGGCGCATATCCTTTACATGCTGTTACTTCCTGAAGTCTGTGGCCATCAACATAAAAAAACTGTCGATATCTTATTTTCAGGTACTGTTACAAGCGATACTATAACCTCTCTGCATTTGAATGGATCTCTATGGAAATTGGGGGGTGAGACTAGATTCAGCTGTAAATTACACTGGTACAGTATGGAACACATGGCTGGCTAAATGGCTGTAAGTTATCAAGGGTCTGAGCTATCAAACGAGCCCCAAACCATCACTCTGTTGCCAGATATGGAGTAGATGTGGATGGATCACTTTAAGGGTTGTTTCTCCTGACTTTTTTCCCCATAGAGTTCTATAGGAAAATGAGTCCGGAGAAATAACCCTTGCAGTGATCCATCCACATCTACTCCATATCTGGCAACAGAGTGATGGTTTGGGGCTCGTTTGATAGCTCAGACCCTTGATAACTTACAGCCATTTAGCCAGCCATGTGTTCCATACTGTACCAGTGTAATTTACAGCTGAATCTAGTCTCACCCCCCAATTTCCATAGAGATCCATTCAAATGCAGAGAGGTTATAGTATCGCTTGTAACAGTACCTGAAAATAAGATATCGACAGTTTTTTTATGTTGATGGTCACAGACTTCAGGAAGTAACAGCATGTAAAGGATATGCGACCAAATATGAAATATGATACTTTAAAAATACGTTAAAGAAAAGGGTATGAATACTTATGTAAATGAGAAATTTTATTTTTTTATTTTTAATAAATTTGCAAAAATCTCAAAAAAACGTTTTTCACATTGTCATTATGGGGTGTTGTGTGTAGAATTTTGAGGGAAAAAATGAATTTAATCAATTTTGGAATATGTCTGTAACGTAATAAAACGTGGAGAAGGTGAAAGTGGTGGGGAGACTTTCCGGCTTGACTGTATATATATATGTGTGTGTGTATGTACGGTATGTACATTTATAGAGAGAAAGGGGGTAGGGGGCTACCTGACTGATTCTGGTTGGTGCCCATTCACAAGTCAAAAGTTCCTCCTTACCCACGCATCCCCTCTCTGAGTCGCACGCATCCTCCTCCTCCCCCCATTACAGCGCATCCGCTGCGGTGGTGGCGAATATCAGCTCAGAGGATAGCGGTGTGACACTAATCGGTCTCCACGGTCCACGTCCAGGCGAATAGCACGGGCCGAGGAGGGCTTTATCCCTTCCCGTGGAAGAGCAGGCAGGGCGAGACGAACCGTATTCCCGCCAGAGACCGTGCAAATAGGCCTTGCGCGAGACAGGCGAGGCCTGACCCTGATGCAGCACGCTAGACGACTCCGCCACCGCCGCTGCTATGGCTTAGACCTGGACTGGGATTGAGCCCGCCCTCTATTCGCTAACAATGAATCATTATACGGTGATCTACTGCTTGAAACTTCAAAGGGTGCAATGGTAATTATGCAGCTTGAATGTTTGCTTTTTTGTCAACCATAACATAATCCAGGGTTCTCTACCATTTTAGGTTGATGAATATGCCGACCAATTTAGCAGACCTAGCAAACGACTTCCAAAAACAACGGGACACGGCACTTGACAAACAGCATTCAATTTACCCAAAGAATGAGAATCAAATGGAAAAATCTAACGGTGAACTCTCTTTTAGTTTGGTGACCTACGACCCCAAACGAGTAGAAGTCAGTCAGAGTGAGGCTTACCTTTGTCCCGGGCCCTTGGCTTACAGTGGGAAAAGCCCTCAGACCACAGTCACTTTGTAATTGCTTAAGTTTCATGCTACAGGCTTAAAGGCCTTTTCTGCCTGCTGCAAGTTCTAAATCATTTCCCCATCGATCACCTCCATTCAGAAAGTCCCCCCACCCAGTCCACCCGCGATTCGCCGTTTAGCCCTTTTTTTTTTTCAGCCCAATCGAGTGCAAAGAGACAGTGCAAATCAATATCAGGCCGTGGCAGCGGGGTCAGAGGTCACGGGGGTCCTTGACAAATGTGTCAAGTCCAGCCTTGAATGTGAGCGGCGGGGGCGTCGCTGCCGGGGCTACGGTGGTAACAAAGCGAATTTGCTGCCATTGATCGGGCGGGTGGGTGTATTGGAGAGGGAGAGGGCGAGGACATATCAGATCAGCTTCATAACCCAAGAGGACACGGTTTATAGAGCTCGCAGGCAACACATGTCCAACCAAATGGAAGCGTGACATCAGAAACACTGACTAACGCCTCTCCCCGAGGGACACGGCCTGGGTGGACACTTGGCGGGAGAAATCCCTGACTTTTGAGATTCAGGGCCGGGTACGGGACGTGTTTCTGAAATGCCAATATGGCTGCTTCCAACTCCAAGGTTGTTTTGGCTGAAGACTAAACTAAAGTTTGTTTCACGTGTTTCATATGAAGAGGAGTTCATGTGAAAGACTTCTGAACTTCTGAAACCGAAAGCAATCTGAAGCGAAATATTTTCTGGTGGAAGAAAGTAAAACGACTGCAAACGTGCCATGCTGAAGGTTTGAAGAATATAATCAAAATTTTAATTGTTAAGGGACTCTTTATAAACCAGCATGTGGAACAGGAAATGGCACACTTCGTCACATGGCTTAACCCCACAGGTAAGGCAAAAAAATCAAGTGCAATAACCCCTGGAACAGCATTGCTAATAACGGACCACATGATTTTTTGATGCTAAATTGTTACTTTTTCCATAATTTTGCTTGTTTTTCTTAAAGTTTGACTATAACAAATCAATGAAGATAATATTGACACACAAACCTGCAACGTGATCTAGGAGGAAGCCTCACTTTTACGCTCACGTGTAAAAACAGGGGCACTATAAAACGCGTAAAAACAGTTCTCATATCATATGTTCTATATAATACTGTATATAAACTTGTAGTTAAAATCGATGATCTGTTCAGCAGTATTTGATGAAGTGAAAAATAATTAGCTTTATTACCTTAAGAGGCTTTAAATAATATTACAGCTACTATTTTAGCATAGTGCTTCCCTCCAAACAGTGATATTGGACAGAATAGATGTTTTTGGCTTTATAATGGGTTCTAAATCGCATGGGGTTTGGGGTTTAATTAGAGTCAAATTTCAAAGCCAAAGACGAAAAGAGACAGGATCACAAGCTGGATTAATTTTGATGAGTCGGTTTTATTCCAGGATGCCGTTCTTTTTAAAAAAAACCTTTGCTCCAGGTTGGTCTATTCCTAAAATTAGGAGTGAAGCGCTTTAATATGTTGAAAATGAAAAAAATCTTTTTTGCTTTACGTGCCAATGATTCTCAGATGGTTCAGTAAGGGATAACTGACATTTGATGTGTGACCCAGTTTGTAGAAAACAGGAGTTGTGACCAGAAGGTTGCAAGTTTGAAGCCTAGGTATGGGACAAAGATGTTATACATTTCTTAGGGGTACTATAATGAATCTGAATTCATTTTTTATAATGAAGAATATGCACAATGTAAGCGACTTGAGATATGACCTTTAGCTTTTCCTTATAATTAAACGGGTGTTGTCATGGTCCGGTAATGGATGCATTACACCACGTATGCATGCAGTAGTGAGTGTATGCTGACACCAATTAGAAACTCCGACAGCAGGCACAGTTTCACCAAAATGCTTTCCTAGCATTAATTCCGAACCAGTAATCTTTCGCTGTAATCTTCCCAGTAGCCCTTAATCAGCCAGCTTGTTCCATCCAGGAATCGGCTCTCTTTCCTCGAAGGACCCCGGGACAGAAAGGAGGGGGGAGAGGAAAGCAATTTAGCGGCCTGGACAGAGTGAGTGACATCTTCATGAGAGGGGTAATTATCACCGCTATTCCCAGAGAGAGAGGCCAGTCACTTCCCCCTGTGTCTGAGAGCTGTCTGATTAAACAGTGTTTTTGTTAAGTGATGATGATAGAGAAGTGCCCTCCCCACTCCCTGCTTCCCCCTCCCCCTTCCCACTCCACGCACGCACGCGCGCACGCACGCACACACAGACATACACACACATACTCCACACACACATGTACACACATACAGTATATACACACACACACACACACAAACACACACATACGGGCATACGAGATCCCATTCTCCAGCGCTGGCCCGGGTTTCCCCTGTGACTCTGTCCAGCTGGCCACTTCCCCTGGTCCACACACGAGGCCTCTCCACAGGGAATCTGTCAGCCACACACACACTCACACACTCATCCAGGCACACTCACACACACACTCATCCAGGCACACTCACACACAAACATACACACACTCATCCAGGCACACGCACGCACGCACACACACACTCATTCAGGCACACATTCATCCAGGCACACTCACACACACACACTCATCCTGGCACACCAAAGTTCCGCGTTGGAATGGAGTTCTGGAAATAAGCTCCCCTCTCACACATATACACACACACACTCACACTCATGCATCCAGGCACACACACTCATCCAGGCTCACTGAGGTGCTGCGCTGGAATGGATTTCTGGAAGCGAGCTCCCCTCTCCAGCACACTCAGCAGATACACTCCATCCTCAAAGTGACTGGGAGGATGGCCTGGCAGGAGGACGGAGCCTGTGGCTCCAGGCCTAAAAGGGCAGGCCTCCCTGGATGGGGAACATTATAAATAATAATATAATATAGTAAACCCATATTTAACCATATCTCATACCTAATTGCTTTGGAAGAAGATTTGATGCCATATCATACAGCCTTTAATGCTCAAAGATCCTCTGTCAAACTATGTGAAAACAAGAATAATATTTACCATGCATAATTGGCAACAATAATCATCGTAGACGATTCTACAATAATTATAGGAAATTAATTATGCGAGTTCCCAATCATCCAGAGTGTGGGAGGATAAGAGTAATTAGGTAATTGCATTCAAATTAAATGTATAATTGCTTATCTGTGCCTTTCATAATTAAGTATCGCATGTTCTGTTACTTAATGTAATTCTTAAATGGTCGATACTGTGCTAAAAAAAATAAAAGAAGCAAAGACCTGTTTGGTGGGGATGGGGGGGGGGTGGGAGGGGTGGAAATCCATTTGCAATTAAAATGGAAATTTAATAACCCCATGGTGGTAGTGAATCAAGCCGCTAATCAATTGATCATTAAGGACAAATAGGTAAACAAACATGCCCATTAATCCCTGGGCCACCTCCTACCCTGCTGGGAGGTCACTGGTTTGGGCTGTGTGTGGGGTGTGGGGGGGGCCCTGTTGGGAGGTGTGTGTGTGTGTGTGTGTGTGTGTGTGTGTGTGTGTGTGTGTGTGTGTGTGTGTGTGTGTGTGTGTGTGTGTGTGTGTGTGTGTGTGTGTGTGTGTGTGTGTGTGTGTGTGTGTGTGTGTGTGTGTGTGTGTGTGTGTGTGTGTGTGTGTGTGTGTGTGTGTAAAGGTGGGGCTGTAGGGCTGTGGGGGTGTTGGGAGATTAGCAGCGGGAGGGTGGAAACCATAACAAGAGTAACCTCGCTCCCGGGCTGGGCGGGCTCCTCGCCCACCGCTCTGGCCCCACTGTGACAGACCTGCCCACCTCTTTACATGGCCAGTTGGTCCCAGCAAGACTCCTTTCACTGCCGAGAGGCGGGCGCCCGGGGAAGGGGAGGGGGGGGGCATTATTAGATGTGCGGGCAAGCGGGGACACAGTGAAGCCGAACTCGTCCTGCTGCCGCAACGGCGCTCTAGAGGCAGCATCTGTTGGGAGCTGTGTGTGTGTGTGTGTGTGTGTTTGCATGTGTGCTTGTGCATTCGTGTGTGTGTGTGTGTGCGCGTATGTGTGTGTGTGTAAGCAGGAGGGGCAGGGATCCAGCGGACAGCATGTGGGGATCTATAAACTGCTGTTTTTTTGCAGCTGCCATGCCGACACATCCTTCAGACAACACCTGCTGTAGTAATATCAAAATAAGCCATTCTCTTGTAAAATCAAATTTTTAAACAGGTCAAAAAAAAAAATATATATACAGTATATATATATATATATATATTCAATTAATATGCCTAGAATTGGCTGAAATCTGTAAAGATGAACAGCTCTCGTGTTTCTTTTACTTAAGGGACAATCTATTCAGCACAGATTACTTGCTTGTTAAAAAACAAAACAACTCATGGATATTGGCAGGAAAATCCACAGATAGTGGGCAAAGAAAGAGACACTCCTAACTCATTAAGCCTGAATAGCCCTTCAGTGATTTATTGACCATTCATGAGACAGAAACGCTGGGCCGTTAGGGGGGGGAAAGCACACACAAACACACAAGAAAACGATTTCCCCTCCAGTAAGTCATTCCCGTTTAGATTTTACCTGCTCAATTCATTTCGCCGCAGACGATGCCGGCCGATGTTCAATCCCTGCTAATAATGCATGTTAATGAGAAGTAGATAAAGCATTTCTTAGCTTGCCAGCTAATGCTCGAGATCATTAGAGTGAAATAGTTGGGAGGCTGGCTTACTGAGGTCCGTGATCAAATCCAGAGTAGAACAACTCAACTTAAAGATCATTCAAATGTTCAGACAACTCGCACGCTGCAGGGAAATAGTCTAGTCGCTTGGTGCACACTTTGCAGGAAGCTACGAGGTTCTCTGCTCCTTCCATATGACCCGTTGTCTGAAAAAGCCAATTCCTGCCAAGATGCAAACTTCCTGAAATATGCTAAATCAGAGTAGCCTTGCTGGAACATTACACTTTTGTCTAAAATGTAAACTTGGCCTGTATGTGACCAAACCTTCCTTCTCCTAAACTTGTAGTGGAAGCATGGACTTTTAGGAAAGAGTGACTGGATTTATTTTCAGTTTGTTTAATTGCCTTATCGAGCTACATATCAGGAGGAGAAAACACAACAGGGTACACAGGCGCTTGTAATGTGCATCAGCATGACATGGCTAAAGTTCTACTGAGCTGCCAGGCTGCGAGGCACCTCAGGCCAAACCCCTTCAGCCCACCAGCCTTTATGACATCAGCAGTGTGCAAGGGTGCCCCCTCTGGCTGGGGGTGGACACTGCGCTAATGCACCTTATAAAGGGGCCATTTTTCAGACGAGCAGTTTAAGTCAGTTTAATACAATCCTTTATTGGGATTGTGGATTCAGAGCATCAGGCAGGCCTATCCTCTCCAAGCCACATAGTGACAATAAACTCTTTCTAAGGGCAACAAAGTAAAAAGGGGGTGATCCCAAACGCGCTACAAGCCAGCTATATAAACAAGGAACTGTAGGTGCTCAACAGAAGGACCAGTGAATAGAAAGAATACCAAACCCGGACTACTTCGCTAGGACTAACCCGAGATAATTATTCAGTCTATTTACCTGTGACATTTGTCGGTCTTCTCTTTACCCTGTTAAAGAAGATAACATTGTGGATGTGGTATCTATGACGAGATTTATTAGTCCTACACATGCGCACCTTACTTTGTGTAATTGATGGGAGGGTATTTATATACCTCCCGGTGCATTGTCTGTATTTCCATTTGACTCTGAAGAAGACGTCGTTGACGTCGAAACGTCAGTCGTATTAAAATTATTTTTTTTTGCTCTGAGCTCTGTGTGCTCCAGTCCTCCTTATCTCGGGTTAGTCCTAGCGAAGTAGTCCGGGTTTGGTATTCTTTCTTTCTAAGGGCACTTAGACTTCTAGGGGGACTTTAAAATAAAATAAAGAGCAACATCAACAGGTAGGTAAGTAACTTTCGCACTGTCCCATAATAAACAATTAAGGAAATTAATTGTCACTTAAGTAAATTAGTCAATTCATTTCCTTATGTTTGCTTATGACATGCTTATTACCATTGATAAATGGATAGGATGAGAAGATGTCTTCTCAAGACAGTGAAGTGTCAAGATGAGTTACAGCTCCCATGCAGGTCTGAATATGATCTCTTAGTAGTATATGCCTATAATGAGTCCCTGGATGTATCACATGTTCTCAGTCTCCATAATGGAATAATACTCCCAAGAAGCACAGTAAATACTCCCATCAGTACGAAGTGATGCTCAGAAGTTCACAATATCTTATTTTCACGATCACCATGCAATGTAGAAACTTACACACGAGTAAAACTGCTGCGAAACTTACACATGAGTGTTACACTCTTATGAGGTTAAAACCATGCAGGGATGAGCTTCAGTTTCAGGGATTGCTCTGATATTATAAAGTACAGCTGTACAGAAGTGCATTGTCACGCCAGCAGACTGAGTCAAATTCACACTCAGCACACTGAGAATTTCAGCATATTGAGCCATATAGGCAAACTTTCTCCACTCAATTTGGAGGTGTCTCCATGCTGTCTGGCTGACATGGACCGCTGATTCCCACACAGAGGCCAGGTTGGTCCTTTACAGCACCCGGCAGTCATAAATCAGCCTTACATCTCTATCAAGGGCACACAGGCCACTCTGCAGATGGTTCTTTCAGTCCCATGGTTATGACTGTTCTGCGCATGTCTACAGTACTCTTTGTCTCAGAATTTTGTACAAAACGGACTGAACCCTTGTACGGAACGTAATGACGAGAACAGGCCAGTCAGCCATCTTGGCTCACCATCTATCTACAAACAGAGTATCCAGCACTTCATCAAACCTGAATTTGAATACCACGAGGGGCTATGTCTCTACAACACAACCTGGCAACCTGTTCCACACATTGGCATTGGTAAAAAAACAAAAAAAAAACAACACTGATAAAAACTGATATCTGTGCAGGATTTACCTTTTAGTTAATTTTCACCTGAAAAATCTTGTAGTTCAATCTGTCAATCCCCTTCATAGTAATATGGGACGTGCACAGCACTGCTTAAACTTTTCAAAAACTCTTTTTATTCACCCTGTAACCTCTGCAGAGTCCATGGTGGTGTCCATGGTTTCATTGTAAAACGGGTATATTTGAAGTAAGTTCGTCCCCACACACACACACACACACACGTCCACTCCAGTAAGTGGGGAAAAAAAACGATCAGTCTAGAAATGCAAGTATCTCCCTGCCTCCTTCCATCCCCTAGCATAAGCTTCTGTAATGAGCCACTAATCACCCAGTCACTGATGAGATTCCACAGTCCGTTTATCCCCCTAATTACCTCACATTAGAGGCGGCCAGCAGGGGGCAGGCTGGATTATTGATCTCCACACATCACGCTCGATAGTCATCCCGAAAATCAACGAGTAAACAATTTATCAGGTTTTCCTTTCGTAGAACCCGAGCGCTGAGGGTAGTGCGGACGGTGCGGTGTGGGTGTGTGCACTTCTGGTAGCGAATGTTTTTCTTTCATTAATAAGTACATCAGACATGATGTATTTATATATCATGCTAGGGCCATTTTAATATAGAAGATTCAGCTTTGTCAAGGAGTTCACCATCTGCCTAGAGATGGTGAAGAGCCATAGGCACTAAATAATGCCCTAACTTTCCCTACATGCAAAGCATGTAAGAGATTAGGGGCCTGATTTACTAAGAACCTTTTAGCACACGCAAAACTAATAACACAACCAATGATTGGTGCAAAACAAATACCATTAACTATTATTAGTCATGTTATTGGTTTTGCGTGTGCTTGTTTTGCACACGCTAAATGTCTTTGTAAATCAGTCCCAAGTTGTAGTTCATGCAGCTTTAATCAAACTGCAGCTGTAACAAACTTGCGATGCAATGCTTTTTACTGATGCTGACTGACTCATTAGACTTATAACCTCCCTTCACTAACTATTAAAATAACTAGAAAATAACTTTAACAAAAGGCTCTATGGTAGCACTGTACACTGTATGGCAGCCCTTAATCTGCCTACAAGGAGACTGTGCAACTCAGTTCAAGGCCATTCAGGGTAAAGAAAGGACCCAGGACACAACATGTTCCAGTGCTGTCCAAATGGCACTGGTTGCACTGTATGCAAAAATATTCCCCTCACCCTCAGCTGTGATGCGTTATCATCTCAGAATGGACACCAGTAGATTCAGCAGCTACGCCAGTTCCCCTTGTGTCTCTCCCTGTTTTATATTCCCTTTGGGAACATTGGGGCACTTCTTTTTCCAACTGGAGGTGAAAGCCTGTCAGAAGTTGTTAGTTTCTCTGGTGAAATTACCCGTTTGGATCTCTGCTCTCGGTTCAGACCCAAGTCCGCGCGGTTTTTATTTTTTTCCCCCCTCCTCTTGTTTTTCCTTTCTTTTTTTTTTATTTTTGAACTGACGGTGGATTAGCACTGAGGGGCTTTGTTTGGATAAAGCGAGGGATTAGAGCAGATTTGCCCCCATAAAGTTGTGGGTTGATGAGGCTTTTATCCCACTATGTCGGTAGAGCTGTGTTGCATCTGGATTAGGCCGCACAATGGAGCCCCTTGTGTTGGGCATCGAGGGGAGAAAAAGACAGAGGAATTGGGGAAAGAGAGGGAGAGAAGAGAGACAGAAGAGAGAGAGAGAGTAAAGAGCAAGTGCTGGAAGAGGGGGGGGGGAGTGTAAAAAAGAGGGGTGTTAGACAGAATGGAAACTACAACCCTTGTGGAAGAAGGTGGTGAATCAGGTCTCCCGTGTAGTTCCCAGTGATACTGGTACAGTGCTTGTGCTGTTCCAGCCCCTATGTAAGATAACTGCAGTGCGCTTGGTCCTCAACTATGTCTTAATTTGAGCATGTGTCTTTATATGCTAAACAACACGAGTTTAGTACACTTTCAAAAAGGATGTGTTGATATTTATACCACTTTTTGTGTGACTACTTTTATGTTACTTTCCACACATTTTGTGGCAAATTACACAATTTATGTGTTAAAAAATTGAGGCTTTTTTAACATAGATTGTGTTGAAAAGTAAAACAAAATGTGCCGTCCTTAAAACCTTAACTAGGACATGGAGGTTTGTTAAAAAATTACTAGACATGGAGTTGTCTGTGTTGTTTTTAACGCATCTGTTTTGAGAGTGTATAGTTACAATATTTATTGCTAAAAAATCTGCAATAGCCAAACAAAAAATAGCATGCTCTTAAAATTTTGCCTTTCTTCTGATCTTTGAGAAAAAAGCTTCAGAGTTTATTATTTACTTCATCGCAAAACGCATCAGGCTGCGTAAGAAACTAAACCTGTGAGACTTCAATTCATTACACAAAGTTATCGACAAAGAACAATGCAGCACTGTAATGATCTTCCCCCTCGCTGCGGATCATTCCGGAACAACCCCGGGTTCGCTCTCCGTGATTATACAGCCTCGCTGAATCATCCATAAAATAGCCAATCACAGCTAGGCACACACACACACACTGCAGTAGTCGCGGGACCTGAGAGCAACAGGAGCATTTGAAGATATGCATGATAGGGGTCAGAGGGCAAACAACCAAGGCTATTTCCAGTGCTTTTACATACGTTCGCATGCACACAGTATCTCTCCAGTCCATGTCCATGTCCAGAACACACACAAGTAAATCAAAATATGATTTTCAACAAGAGACATTTCAATGAAAAAGACTTTAGACTAAATTCACAATTTAGACTAAAATGACGCATTTTGAAAATGGTAAATAAGTGCTTTTATTCAAGATCAAGGATAATGAGGGTTTCTGAAATACTCAATTTTTGTGTTTATGGTAAATATATGAACAAATCAGACAGTACATTATGTTTGTAACATTAACAATAGTTTAAAACTCCGTTTCCACCCACGCAGTGTTGGCCTGCTCCCTGCGTATAGCTTACTCAGTATCAATAATACATTGATTGACAAGCATGTCACATGTTGGTGTGAGTCATGCATGTCATATTGCTGAGATGTATGGCTCCCTGCTCAGTAATAACATGTTAAATATGGACCACGAGAGAGTTTATGCCAAAAGTAATGCAATATCACTCTGTAGAATTGTTTCCCTACAATTGCCCCTGGTCCTGACATAAATAAAATATCTAGAGTGGAATGGTATTTCATCTACAAGCTGACAACACAATGGTTTTGTCTACAATTCTTTAGATTTATGTATTTAAAAATAAAATAGTATCAATGAGGGTACTGTAGCCATAAGTGAAATGTATTAGTTGTGAGAAAATTGCATTTAGTCAGAGTCTCCAGGTGGAAAAGAAATTATATAATATGTTCTGTAATTATGGCAAACTTATTTTCTGAGGCAATTATCTTTTCAGGCACATTTACAGGGGATGAGTAAATTTGATTTCCTAAATTTGATATTCATTTCCTAATAATTTGAGTTCATTTCCTAAATTTGATGATATATCAATATAATATATATTTATATTATATTAGTATAATTTTAATTAAATGTTACTATTATTTCACAATTTTTTACTCCTACAGACATTGACCAATCGCCATCATGATCGTAATGATCATCTTCATCACCACCATCATCATCAGTTATCATTGCACCTTTTTGTTAAACTAAATGATCCATTAGGCAAAGTAGCATCCCTAATTTCCGTTGTTTATATCAGTTGCACCAAAATACACGTTTCTCTGTCTAAACACAATGTACTGTAAATACGAGTATATTGATTGTGCATTAACATGCATCCTTGTTTGTGCGTGTCTACATGTAATATATGGGTGTGTGTTTCACAGAGAGAGAGAGAGAGATTTAAAACTGAATTGACATTGCAAGTAGGTAAAAACTTTCTGTACAGAGATTTACGTGAGAAATATCGGGATATTGTCATGAATAAAAGGATTTGAAAGGAATCAAAGGAAGGTGTTGAAGATTAAGAGAAAGGGGGTTGGCCCCTTTAAAGCAGGTATCTAATTCGGAGGGGGAGAAAAAAAACTGTTTAAGATGAAGGCTGTGCTAATAACATGTCCAGGAGATGGCTCCTGGCAAATTGCTTTGTTATTCTTGTCAAAAAAGCTCCCCAGGAAGCAGTCAATTTTAAACCATACATCAAAATGATTAATTGCTCTTAAATGAGCAGATGCTGGAATACCCTTGAATGGAGGCTGAAAGGCTAAAGCTTTTTGGATTGCAAACGTAATGTATTCATGAAGTTGCAGAAACATCATTAGGACTATTAATTAGCTATTAGCGACCAACATTCTCTGTCTCCGAGGTATTGTTTTTTCTTTTTTAGGATTTTTTCCCCCTCAAATCCAATAAAAGATATAATTTCCATTCGATGTGTTCCGTATAAATAAAACTAAGGGGGTATTGGGACTGCATCGGCGAACGTTTCTATATAGCCAACCCATACAGTGTTAAAGTTTGACCAAACCGAGGCTTGATCTTTTCCTTGCTTATTAGACTGTTTTGCATAATGCATTTAAAATAAGGAAGAAATACCACAACATTCACACACAAACCACGTCTCAATTGCCATAGACAAGATGAATGGTCAAAGTTGAAAATACGTTATAGTTTGCAGATACGATGGAGAGCAAAAAGGATTAATCACACTTGATTGTTCAAACAAATGAAAATAACCAAATAAGTTAATTGTAGCGAATAGATATAGTGCAATGTATGATATATGTCACTGAAAATTAATACGAGAAAGCAGAATACAGCGAAGGGGGGCGTTCTGGTGAAAGCGCTAAAATCAATCTTTATATGAACCTCTGCTGACACTTGCGTTTAAATCCTTCAAATGCGCTGGACATTAGTCCGCATTAAGTCCTGCAGAAAGCTGCTTTAAGGAAGAGGGGCTGAGAAGAATTCCTTCTCGCTTTAATTGCTTTAGAAACGGTTCCCACAAAGAGACATTGCCCAGATTTACCTCCCGTTTAAGTTCTTATTTCCATCGGTTCACAAGTTAATCCTCTTTCTCTCCCAGACCCAGTTACCGGGTGATATATCAGGGCGACAAAAGGCAGAGAAGGACGCAGGACTGATCGGGAGGCATAATAATATGAAGCTTTTGCTTGCTATGACAAGTGTTAAATTGATAAAAAATGTATGCAATACGAGAGTAAAATAAATTATATCATCTGTTCTTTTCCAAACTTTCTGTGTTGAAAGTAAAAAGTATATAACACTTGTTTGTATTACGACCTGATAGAGGCGACACAAATTAAGTTGGGCTTCATTCAGTATCCCTGAAAGAAAAATATAATTTATTGTGAAAAATACATATATTTACCTTTATAATTTTGACATTAGATATAGCCATTACAAGTAAATTGAGATTAGAGAAGTATACTTTAGGTATTTCAGACACTATGCTTTTATGTAGAATAATAATATAATATACTTGTAGCCTACTAATTCAGGAAATTAGCCTACAAATAGGTTAAAATTTAATATAAATAATATAGTCATTAACAATTATTCTTCATACATTTACATGGAAGCAACTTTTATTGTGTAAATAAACATCACGACTTATAGGCTTACTGTATGGATGCTTTTATCTGTATTGATAAGGCTGAACTCAGTTCAAGAGTATCTTTCGATGTTATTTCGACTTTATTTTTTTATAAATAACATGTAAGCTACTATATATAGAAAATTTGGTTTCACCTTTTGTCCTAAATTTTGTGGAACTTCATTCCATTGTATTATTATTATTATTATTATCATCACTCAGAAATAATACTATAATATAGTTAGACTTGGCTAATCCATTATTTTGAATTCCTTGTGGAGTGAATAAATATTTTAATAAAAGATCGGCTATCAATTTTCAGGTTTTAGTCTATGAATATGGAGAAGGGGGGAAGCACAATGGGCTGCAGTTCATACATGCCTGAACTCGATTCCAACAAAGTTAGAGGGACAGTTGTGATCATCCCCCTACACATACAGACACAAGACAAACAGACACTTATGCTCTCTCACACACGCACCTGTAAAACACGTAACTTCAAGAATTTCTAGTCTCTTTAAATAAAATATTAGATTGCCACTGTCCAGTAATATACAGGTCACTAAAATCAAATAATGAAACATTAAATCTGGAAAAACATTAATGACTTGGCAAAAATCGTATTTAGTCAACATAGACATACAATAAAAAGTTTGTAGAAAGGACATAAGGACACGTGGGGTGAAATTACAATGCACTCTTTTTCCATTAGATGTTTTGTCTAGAGTTTTAATGTGGGTTTTAAAAAACATGACCAAAGATAAAATTCGCCTTCGGATTTTCACCCCGACTCTTTTTTCGAAGAATTTAAACAAAATATGCAAGCTTTACGTTAAAAGGCTACTTTTCGCTGCCCTTAATTCCAACCTAAACGGTTTTGCTCCGGGAGAAGAAATCTTTTCTAAAAACCCTTCAAGAAGAGAAGGGCATTATTGTTTTAATCCTCTTACCAGCAGTCATTTTAAGACAGGTTTTTTGGAAGCTGAAATGGCGTCTTGTCTCCCCAATCCTATCCTAAATCCTTCGGGGCCGGGAAAGATTCTAAAGGCAGTACCCTGGCATCTATTAGCGATCTCTCTAAAGGTTTTCCCCAGCGCTTTCTCCTGCAATGGCATGACAAAGCTGAAAAGCAAATAAACCGAGCGCGTGAGTTATTCAACTTAGTATACACCAAAGACCTGGATCCATGTAACTACCCAAAAGAAATATATGTATATGTGCACTATAGCCTACCACCTGAGAGCTACCCCAATGAAAAAAACGCAAGGACAGTCAGAAAACTCATAAATTAAGAATAGAACCAATAACCGTTCATTCTGAAAAAGAAACATGAAAAAGCAGAGGCACAATTCAGCCTATACGATCCTGAATTTAATAGGCTACTTATAAGTAGTTCTGATACCACTGATGTTAAACTGCGCATGGCTCATGAGTATTTATTATGTAAGTAAAAAAAACACTTAACCTGACAGATTATTTAAGTGGGATTTGACTGATAACCATAAACCATGAAGTACACATGAATGAACAGGTAGGCTACAAACTTTTGGTTTATGGCCAGTTAGGAATTTGTGTACGTTTTCTGTAAAATAGCTGAACGCAAGACAAAAATACCATTAATAAATAGCGATTAGTAGGCCTATATTATTAACATCCCCTTTATGACTTAAGAATTAAATAATTTATAGTCTAGCCTACTATCACCATTCAATTATTTCAATGTAAATAAAACGTGCCGAAACTGTTCATGATCTGTCTGACAGATTTGTTGAAATCGTTCAAAAATCTACAGTAGGGCCTACTTATAATGATGGATGATTTATAATAATCAAAAATAATATTTTTGATTTCTGTAAACCGTACATGTTATATTTTTGAACAGAGACACTTTTGTCTGTGTTCTTAATCGTCGTTGGGCTGATTCATTAATTTGACCATGCCAGATCATAAATACGTTTAGTGATTTGTGATGTCGCTTACGACGGTATTTACAAACAGTTGATTTGAAAACATAAGGTGGGGGCACGGAGGAGAAGCTCGAGGACTGAAAAAAAACACGTTTGATTGACATAGAAAAGGACCACTGATAAAGCTTACATGACTTCACGAGGTGCTCTTAAAATGCTTCCTCAATCCATGGCCCAGTAGATGGCAGCTTCTTCGAAACTGTGCAATACCCTTAACCACTGGAGAGCACAGAGAGAAGAGGAGAGCGCGTAATACGAGAGGGCTGGACTTTGCTGGCGCTCTGAAGCAAATGAAGTGAAAATACTTTTTCGAACTCACTGGCTTTTTAAAACATTTGACGCACGAATTTAGGATACACAATACGCTTTACAACTTGGAGAAAGCAGTCTCAGAGAGGTAAGAACTTTGAAATCTGCATTTTTATTTTTTTATCGTGAACACAACGTATCCTAACGGAAACATTCTTTTGTGGCGAGCCTGTTGGAGGTCTTTATATGTATTCTACTTTTATGCATACTATTCACAACGAAATTGTGCAATCCCATTAGTTGCCAGTTTTAACCGGTCGTGGGATCACAAAGTTCCGATATTAGCCACGGTAATATTCAGTGTAGACAGAGCTAAATGCAATGTCACGTAGAAAAATGTTGTTCCGTCCACTCGAAAATAGAAGAGTTTTAGAGTGGACAGAGAAATTTTTGCATAAAATTATGACATATTTCTGCGTAAACGTTTAATAAAAGTTAGCATGGAGAGAGTTGGGACATAACCCCGCAAACCAATAGCACGAAAAATGTCAGATTCTATTTCACTCACTGTCCAAACGCATAGTCCCATAATAACGATCAAGGTCATCTTTGCAGAATGTTTTGCAAGGTGCCTCGTGACAGAATATTTTAAATAATTTACTAGTACACATTAAGTTATTCGAAAATATTTCAGTCATGAGATAGCTGGTCTTATAAAATGCATTCCAAGATTAACCTCATGTGGTACCGCTAATGTGTATTTCAACAATTTGCATACGCTTGTTGTGATTATCTCGAATTCGGAACTGTACAAATACTTTCTCGTTACGATGGCATGGCTTCATTATGGCCTTAGTGATTACGTAAGTTGCTGTCAGTTTGGCTCCTGTCTTTGAGCACGAGGTAGCCCTGTTCACCTCAAGATAATAGCCCGACGGCAAAAGGCAATAACTAAGCGCAGCCTATAAAAAATGGAAATCCTAAAAAAATAAATGATTAGGGATTATGTATTGCTCATAAGTTAACTTCTGTAACTATCAATGAAGATGGCAGTCGTTTGTTTTGATCGAGATGACGATGACATTTGCCCTGTCCCCTAGGAAAACACTAATCAAACACTTGTCTGGCAGCTTGACAGTTAAGAATACAAATACGAGTGATGCTGCAAGGAGCAGATTGCCGCTTACCATACCATGCGCGAGTCGCCTTGAGGCAATGGGCCCCAAACAGTAGGATAACATTTTTCTAATTTAGCTGGATAAAAGGGTTGCACTGTAAATTCATGCCAATTTACATAATGACGTTTTGATAATCATTCAACACTGTGTAGCCTACAGCCACCGGAGCACACAGACATTTCCTGAACAAGTCAGGGTGGCTGGACAAATGGTCAACAATACAAGAAGGACACGTTATTCAACTAATGTATCCATTTGTTTTCTTTAATGTTACATAGATTGATGCCCTATTATGTCTGATTTAATCAACACCCCGTTGCTATCCGTTATAAAACAACATATCGTTTAAAAATATGATAGTTATCATCGCTTTCATTGTTGTTGTTAAATCTGTACTGTGTGACGCGCGCACACACACCCCACAGTGTAATGGGCAAACTGTACGTCCATGTCAGCGCTGATGATAAATGACGGGCTCCGCAGTCGAAACCTATTTGCACCTCCATTAGATGGAGACCCAAATGGGGATCAACATGCATATTTTACTGCAGTGGTCCCATACATCTCAGCCATACACAGCCCTAGGGCGATGGGATAGGGGACCGCGAGAAAGAGAGGGAGAAGCGGCCCCATTCAACTCAAGTACTTAGGGAGCAAAGTAAACGTTTAGCAAAGCACCTTCTGTCCAGGCGAATTAAGCTATTCCCCCTTGCACCACGATCACATTTATCAGACATTACTGTGACTTAATAGGTTAGAAATGGGCACTGCGGGTGTCATTTACACACATCTCTTTATTATATAGGAATAATATTGATTTTTATATGTGGACTGCTGCGCAGAAATACTTGGTTTCCCGGGTCTGGAAGATTGTCGATGCCTCAGAGTACTGTGCAATATATATATGTATATTTAAGGACAGAAGTTAAGAACTGTGCATATTGTTTTTTGCAGATATAGGATATTTCCTGAAATTTAATTGCATTGCTTTTGCTTTATAGCATATTGTACTTTTTTGAAGGACATTAATGGCTACATTAAAATTGTTTGTCTGCCTAATTTATTTGTCGTTAAAAAGTGCAATGACTATCTGTCGATCATAGTGAGATGGCCTATTTTACAGAGAAAGCAGCAGGTGAACGAAGGGTTTCAATTTATACTTGCATATGTCATATGAATGTTCTCACATTTAAGCCATATGACTTATTTTCATATCTGTACTGAATTGTCACCTTATTTATTTTAATAATTTAATAACATATAAAGTACCATCACACCAGGATGTTCATTATTCGACCACAGGTATGTAGCAGGAGGACTAAGTTGTTGTGCCATAATATTATATAATAATAATAGTAAGAAGAAGAAAGATATTTTAAAAATGTTATTTTCTGCCACAGAAAATTGGTATGTGGTGCATTGTGTGGGGCTAAGGACACATTGAACAAAAATAAAATGTTATTTGGAAACATTTAATTGGAAACATTTTAGTTCCTGTTATTCAACTTCCTGTCTATGTTCACTGTTCACACAGTCTACCGATTTGCAGCGTAGAGCGTAGTGTAGTGTTTTTGTTCATGTACGTGGTTTCCCTGGAGATATTTGTTTAAAATGATTGCTACCAATTATTGTATTGCTTGCCCACGTGACTTCCTGCCATTTCCCTAACCTTTATCGACACATATATTGTTTGACGCGGTCGCACAAATGGCTAATATAATTTGTGGACATATAAACACTTCGCGTTCGCCCTCAGGACACAGGGGGGAAAGCATCTTATTTTACGAATAAATCGCTGAATTGTGAAGGGGGGGGGGGGGGGGGGGTGTGCATTAACTGAAAATACTGAGATCACCGTTTATATTTAGGGGCGATATGTTTTTTTTAACACCGTAAACAATACTGTAAATGAACAGAGAACTATTATACACACCCTACTGTATAAAGGGAGGGGAATATTGATAATAATACAGCTTGAACACGATAAATATATGGGTCAACTAATTATATTTATTATTCCCTCAAATGGGCACTTAAAAAATACAAAAAATAAACTATGATCTGGTATGTATTGTTCCTTTTGATGCAAGAATGTGAGTCAATTTAAAATATTTATTCAGAGCATGCACTGAAGAAGAAAAAATACATAATATAAAAATACATAGATGGTCTTATAAAAAGTGAAACGCGCAGAATGTTAAAGAACACTGATTTCATGCCAAAAAAGTTGTACAAATACTGTATAACGTGACTGTATAAAGGTCTTTATATAATTATAACGCCTGCTTAATTTTGTACTTAGCCTGTTCAATTACTTGTACATAAAGAAACGTAAATTGGTGCTTAATTTTAAAACAAAGTTTCTAGGCACCTGACGTGCACGGGAAGATTTATGCATTTTCGAAAAGTTCAGCTTTTTGAAAAGTTGGTTGCTAAATATGCATAGGGTATAGCCTACTTTCAAAGGCGGTACACATGCTTTGAAATATAAAAAACTGCATTCGCTTTGCACAATGAGTAGCTTACATAAAAAAGTAACTTGTAATATTTTTAACATTTGTAATATTTTTTTCGTAAATGATTGTTTTGTCATATTGGTTTGTATTGTATTGTCTATCATATTTGCGTTTGAACAATTTTTACAACTTTAGGATGTATTGCTTCTGGTTTGCTGAAATGAAAACCACCTAGCTTCTGTTTCGCTTCAAAATATTTTAATACAGAAGAAAATATTTTAGGCATGCACTAGCACACACACACGCATATATCGTGTGTATGTACGTAGGCCTACGCTAGTTTCTACCTGAAATATTTTCTAATATATTTTCTATTTTCTTTTATTCTATTTCCATAGCCTAGTAGTAAAATGTATTTTTAGCCGTATCATCATTTATCACCATCATCATCATGTTGCCATTTTCGTTCTTCTCAAAGCAGTAAGAAGAGCGACTTCAATTTTTGCCCAGCACTTTCAAATGTTAGTGAACACAAACACAACTTCCTGCATTGGTTTCATTCAAACTGAAATTACAGTGCCATTTTAAAAATTATGTCCATTTCATTAATGCTATGATTTTTTGCTGTATTTTCGGTGTGGGCTATAACTGCAATCACTGGAATGGAGTGATTAAATTAATTCATAAAGCATTAGTCATGCTACATTAAATTAAATAGAGATAATTATCCCAATTAGAATCTTGTATTATAATTAATAGCGTAAACGGGGAAATAATTGGATGCTAACAGATAATGGTTTTGTCTGAAAGAACACTTAAGCTCTACTTTGACCTCAAACCGGGTTGTCTCATGTATCTAGTTGCGCCAAACAAAGTGCTATTAGCTGATTCAACTGTCAGGACAGCACCGGCGGCATTTAAGCAATCCATGCAGGGTTATAGGCTGGACAACCAAAGAACGCGCTACCTTGGTGGCAATGCTATCCGACGATCAGAGCTCATTCAATTTAGTCATGGAAGCGGAGAATATTCATACAAGTCAACAGCATAACCCTTCGAGCTTGGTACATAATGAAGGAGTTCTCTCTGGGAACGCGTTGTTGCGGATATGTCTTGAATCTTCGTGTGCGTCGGACGTGAAAGGGTTTGTGGGAGCTATGGATTGCATAGCCTACCTCTTCTGACAGCGGTCTCCAACAGGCCTACGGCTATGCTGCGCATGGAAATAATAATGATGCGCTCATAAAATCTAAAATAAAAGGTAATTCACACTTGGTTTGCTGTCAGTGTATTAGTTATTGTCAGCTATGTAGCCTAATATAATTTTCCAGTTGTAGCAAATTATAGGTTTAGCTTTTAAATTACTGTCCGGTAAATTAGGGGGGCATCTGTAGGGATTGTAGTTATTTCATGCTAAAGTGTTTATAAATACGGTATCTACAGTAAATGTAATCGAATTTTAGCGATGCAACAACTTTGATAAATTAGCCTACTTTATAATGGCAATATCAGCAAATACGCAAGGGTGTGTTCTAGGTGATTAAACCAGAGTGTCACAAACTTGTCGTGTGACGAATTTGCAAATGAGGAGACGCAAGACTACAGCGAAAGGATGCTGGTCTCGTTTTTAGTTGAGGATTGGAAGTGATGATGACATGAGGTAGGATAGCCTAAGCAGTAGTTTGCTGATCACTTTCCCAAAACAATTACTAGCCTGCTTTAGCCTAATACGAATGTGCCACACATTTTTGTCAGATGACACTACATCTCTGGTTTAACTTTTTTCAGGTAACGGCCGACATGCAGCACTATGGAGTGAATGGCTACTCTCTGCACGCGATGAACTCCCTTAGCGCCATGTACAACCTCCACCAGCAGGCAGCGCAACAGGCCCAGCACGCGCCCGATTACAGGCCTTCAGTTCACGCGCTTACTCTTGCTGAAAGATTGGCTGGTAAGAGAGACACACACACACACACACCACGAAGATGCACACACACTTACAGACACCCACACACGTACAGACCTGGAGTCAAATGTTTATATGAGAATGAAAACTGCTTGGGTAAAATACTCTATACCCCCAAAAATGTACAAAAATTGCAATAAGGATGATGATGTCACACACAACCAGAAAAGGCATCACTATAGCCGATTCTGCTCAGAGCTCTCTTGTAATCTATTTAGCCTGTTTACACTTTATTATTAGTGATGTTCCAAGGTGCTAAAATGTCAGAGACCGATGCTGGAATGGACATTCCTGACCCGTCCATTAATTAAACTGGCCGCGTCTTTTCTCTTCCAACGGCTGTACATTTCAAGACATCATACTCGAGGCTCGCTACGGCTCCCAGCACCGCAAGCAGCGCCGCAGTCGCACGGCCTTCACCGCCCAGCAGCTGGAGGCCCTGGAGAAAACCTTTCAGAAGACCCACTACCCAGACGTGGTGATGCGGGAACGGCTGGCCATGTGCACCAACCTGCCCGAGGCCCGTGTGCAGGTACACGAGTAAACACATCTGCTACGACTGACTGCCTATCCAGGCTATCGCACAGTCTGACTGAAGGGCTCAAAAGGGATTTTTAGAAATCCTGTTTTATTTGTTTTTCGCTTCACAAAACACTGCCGTTATTAATTTGATTATAAATGTTGTGACCATTAACAGTAAATTAAGCCTTAAAATTCCCATTAAACAGTTGAAATAAATATCGCAAGCGCATTCGCTTTTTGAATAATTTTTTTTTTGTTTGTTTCGAGTTTCGGTTTTTAACCCCTTGCTTCATCCTCAAGGTGTGGTTCAAGAACCGGCGCGCCAAGTTCCGCAAGAAACAGCGCAGCCTGCAGAAGGAGCAGCTTCAGAAGCAGAAGGAGGCGGCCGAGGGGTCGGCGGAGGAAGTCAAGGGTGAGGCGCCTGCCACTGTCATCACTGAGGCGCAGACCCCTCCTTCCTCCTCTTCCTCCTCCTCCTCCTCTTCCTCAACTTCTTCCTCCTCTGAGGCAGAGAGGCCTCAACTTCCCCTGCCAGCCGAACTGAGCGTGGAGGTGAACGTCACCTCGGCCGAGCAGTCCGACAGCGAATCGGCCGCGGAGGACAACGCAGAAGAGGAGCTCAAGCAGCTCAGGGAGGAGCCCAAGGGTGACAAGAATCTGTTGCCTGGCAGCAAGTCTCCACCCTGCAAACGGCTGAGCCCAAAGCCAGGTACGAAACCCCTCCCTGTAGTTAAAGCTAATACTACTTAAATGTAGGTAATCCTTTTATATGAATAGAAGTTTTGTAGAGCAAAAAAAAAAACTAAACTCAGCTCATTTCCCACAAGAAAACAGTAGGGAACTCTGTTTACTTTATCAATGTATCAAATCAGATCTTCTTGTATCGCGCAAGTCGTATTTTGATAAAAATATCTGACAAATCTGAAATGAACATTCCTTTTTAATAAACAGTCAATGTAATTCATTCAAATGCTGCCAGTAGTCGTGGGACTATTTTGATCTTACAAATGAACAAATTCCTTGTCTCCCCAGATTCTCCGCTATGCTCTCCAGTAGCCTCGTCTACCAGTGGTGTCAGCAGTGGGATTTCACAAAGCCACTCGTACTCCTCGTCTCCGCTCAGCCTGTTCCGCCTGCAGGAGCAGTTCCGCCAACACATGGCCGCCACCAACAACCTGGTACACTACTCCTCCTTCGACATGGGAACGCCTTCCTCCATGCCCTATCTGGGCATGAACGTCAACATCCCAACGCCCCTGGGCTCCCTGCCCTGTCAGCCCTACTACCCGTCCCTGTCCCACGCCCAGCAGGTCTGGAACAACCCCATCCTGCAGGCCTCCGGTACCCTCCCGGCCCTCAACAGCAAAACCACCAGCATCGAGAACCTACGCCTCCGTGCCAAGCAGCATGCCGCATCGCTGGGCCTCGACACTCTGCCCAACTGACGCCCCACTCCGCAGCCTGGCCGGGAACCAAGTCCCTCTGACTCCGTTACTCATCTCGCCCCCTGACCGCGTCCCACATCAACAGAACAGCTAAGACCAGGACACTTTCCCAAAACCCTGAGGCCATTTCCATTCAGTTTTCCCCACACATCAACTAATCGACCACCATCAGAAAATATGGAAGGTGAGAATTCATTCCTCTTCAAGTCAGGAGGAAGTGAGCAAAGAGAGCAGGAAGTGATCTGCAAGGGCAGCAGCAAACAGACAGATGGGCAAACAGACAAATTGACCCCAAAATGCGTGGAAGTTTTTTTTTTTCTGGATTGTCATCATCAGAACTCCTGTTTGACTGGGGGTGCATGGACTGCGAGACCGGCCCACAAGGACCTTTTCCGCTTTGTAAATAGCTTTCCATGTTCGTTCAGACCTCCCTGGTTACAATGTGTCAGTTGGTGTTGCCTTCTGTGAAGATGTTTCATTAGCAATATCAATTTCCATATTGTGATAACAAACAAAATGAAATATGAAGGAAAAAATGAAGGAAAATGAGACTTAAAACAAAAAAGTGAGCTTTGGTACTACTTGTCTCTTCGAGCCAGAGTTAGAACTTTTTCCGAAAAAATTCATTGGGATTTTAGTCACATTGCCTGTGTTGTGTATGAGTACAATTTGTTATTATAAACCTAAGCCATGCGTTTCTTGATTGCTAAATTAAATGTGACTAATTTCTCTGTTTTACGACCAGGATTAAACCACTTGTAAGGAGAATGACTCCTTAATGGGAAAATGATTTCAGCTACTGAATGCACAAGCTGTTAATTACTTTATGGCTTAGGGCAACAGCAAATTATGCCATTATGAGCTGTGCCTAAAATCTGAATTTCACTTGAATCCCACATCCTCAACAAAGAAGGTTACAGAGGCAATAAATATTTATGGTCCGTCCCAACACCAGTGTGAGACGCATCTTTGCTTCAGAATATTTTCACCACAACCGTTCAAACAATTATGAAATTAAAAATTTTCAGTCAATCTGGATATAGAAAGAGAACTGATAGATAGTTTCACTGGCAGATGTATATATAAAGTAAGCACTTCCTGTGGGGACAAGACGTTCCCTGAGAAAAGCACTTGCAGGAACCAGGACTCGTCCTCTCAGGCCTATTAAAGGTTTGAGCTTGTCCACTAAAGTGATGTAAATTATTTTATATGTAGATTAAGAGAAAAATACTTTATCTGTAAATGTTATCCATTATACGAAAAAGGGATACTTAAGGTTGTCTTCTGTCATAGATTGTGAAGTTTAATTTGGGCAATCCTGTAGCTCTTCTTAGAAAGATTGTACTGTGCTGGCAACAGCCTGCACCTTAACGGCATAATTCTATAAATTATACAGTCTGGGTGTCTATGTAAGTCTATTGATGTCCATCGTGGCTGTTGTCATACTGAAGAATTGTAAGTTAATTACATGGTCATCAAATCAAATGACGATGTTGCAATTTAAATGAGCAGAAAAGTGATCCGGACTCCTAACAGTTTTCCTAAGTTAACAAGGTGTAGGTTTTAAAAGTGGTATGTTGTACAAAACAAATCTTAAATAAAGCATTGTTTGAAGATCTTTATACATGAGACCACTTTACATATTTAATGTGCTCATATTTTACTCCTACTGGAGTGTCCTCCAAGTTTTGTTTTTTGGATGATAAAGTTATTATTATTTATGCATTGTAAGACTCAGGCTGTGTCTGAATATGACCCCTGTTCCCTGTCCCCTGTCCACTCAGACCCCTGTCTCTTACAGTCAAGCCGGAAAGTCTCCCCACCCTTTCACCTTTTCCACGTTTTATTACGTTACAGACTTATACTACAATAGATTGAGTTCATTTTTTGCCTCAAACATCTACACACAACACCCCATAATGACAATGTGAAAAAAGTTTTTTTGAGATTTTAGCAAATTTATTAAAAATAAAAAACTAAAATTTCTCATTTACATAAGTATTCATACCCTTTGCTTTAACATATTTTTAAAGTATCATATTTCATATTTGGTCGCATATCCTTTACATGCTGTTACTTCCTGAAGTCTGTGACCATCAACATCAAAAAACTGTCGATATCTTATTTTCAGGTACTGTTACAAGCGATACTATAACCTCTCTGCATTTGAATGGATCTCTATGGAAATTGGGGGGTGAGACTAGATTCAGCTGTAAATTACACTGGTACAGTATGGAACACATGGCTGGCTAAATGGCTGTAAGTTATCAAGGGTCTGAGCTATCAAACTAGCCCCAAACCATCACTCTGTTGCCAGATATGGAGTAGATGTGGATGGATCACTTTAAGGGTTGTTTCTCCTGACTTTTTTCCCCATAGAGTTCTATAAGAAAATGAGTCCGGAGAAATAACCCTTGCAGTGATCCATCCACATCTACTCCATATCTGGCAACAGAGTGATGGTTTGGGGCTCGTTTGATAGCTCAGACCCTTGATAATTTACAGCCATTTAGCCAGCCATGTGTTCCATACTGTACCAGTGTAATTTACAGCTGAATCTAGTCTCACCCCCCAATTTCCATAGAGATCCATTCAAATGCAGAGAGGTTATATTATCGCTTGTAACAGTACCTGAAAATAAGATATCGACAGTTTTTTGATGTTGATGGTCACAGACTTCAGGAAGTAACAGCATGTAAAGGATATGCGACCAAATATGAAATATGATACTTTAAAAATACGTTAAAGCAAAGGGTATGAATACTTATGTAAATGAGAAATTTTAGTTTTTTATTTTTAATAAATTTGCAAAAATCTCAAAAAAACTTTTTTCACATTGTCATTATGGGGTGTTGTGTGTAGAATTTTGAGGGAAAAAATGAATTTAATCAATTTTGGAATATGTCTGTAACGTAATAAAACGTGGAGAAGGTGAAAGGGGTGGGGAGACTTTCCGGCTTGACTGTATGTGCCCTCTCCCCTCACTTTGCAAGCAGTGTGCAAAATAAATCCCGCAAAACTCTTTCCAAACAAGTGAGGATGTAATTTTTTTTCATTTTTTTTATTGAGAATATCAATCAGTTAACATATGACGATGGTTACAAAGTGTAGATTATGAATGAAGATATAATTAACAAACATAAAAAGAGGGTAGTTCGTAATATGACCCGCTCTTGTACCATAGATATGCATATACGCTCTGTCTTGTACGTTTTTACTTCCGGGTTACTTACTGAAATTGTCACGAGTGCACAGTTCTGCGGATGAGTGTGCTCCTGAATTCCCTCAACAAAACCCTGGAAATAAGGGTTTCATCCTGGTATTTTAAGTGCCCCCATTTCTGAGAAAAGTTGCCCACTCAAAAGCTTGACTCAAATATGTGCCCTCAAAGCGGTTAAGGGGTCGTATTTGGACACAGCCATAGACATAAAGACCTATGAATAAGGGGCAACCATTTCCCCCTGTCACATATTTCTGACTTAACTGGAATAGCAAAAGGTATTTAAATGGTATGATGAGCTGGTGCTTTGTGGGAGCCCTGTTTGGCCATCACTGCTGATTTTGCTCATCATTAACGTGAGGTATAATATTACAGCTTCAGCATTGAAGGCTGTTTTCAAACTCATTTTAAAACACATTCGCGGTGAGGTAAATACCCGAGTGCCAACCAATCGAATGAGAGGGCAGGAGCACAGTCATGTCTCTCTCCCACAAAACTGGAAAGATTTCATTCGAATGTTCAAATCCATGGGGTTAACAGCAACTACACCAGGACGGTCCAATGATTCATGACGCCAGATGGGATTGAGATTTACACACGTAACGCACAGCACCGCAAGGAGTGACGGATGCATTTGAATTCGATCAATTTCTGTACCCCTTGCTTCCCGGTGGAGGTTACGGACACAATTGCTCAAAATGAGTCCACGAGGTAACGGTGAGCGCAGGAGATTAATGAACAGCTGACGTAGGTGTGAATTGACAAAACGGCTGTTCTTTTTAGTCACTCTCGATGCATCCGCAGCTAAGGGATTAGGGAGCCTAATAACTATTTTTAAGATGCCGTGATTTTCAGAATTCAATGATTCTGGCTCTGGCAGCTTACTGTCCCTGGCTCACAGATTAAAAGAAAAACCGCCTGGACCGGATTCACGTTTTTGTCACAGCTCCACTTTCCCTGATCAGGTACTTCTTCTCATAGACTTTATGATATGTAAACCCCTCCCCCTCCCCCAATCTGCTTACTATTTTGCTTTACATTATTTACTCCAGACGGCTTCCCTGCCCTGCAGCTAAATTGGTTTACGTTAGAGAGATAAATGCACAGCAAATGGTCTTTTGCAAATACAGTAAAAATGCAGACTGTGCATGTCCGGATTAGCGCCAGAGTCAATAGGGGAAAAAGGAGCTTTGTACAACACAAAGCTCAGAAAGTGGAATATGCAGTGTGCTGATGCAGCCCGCCTCAGTCCTTTAGGCAGGGGGGGGGGGGGGGGGTGGGTTACCATCTCTGCACACGAGTGTAACTTCCTACATTATGTAACTTCTCATGAACAAACTCCTGCAAAATCATAAAATAGCTGTTTAAGGAGCTTTAAGGAGGGGCATCCAGCTAAAGCACTGGTTCTCAGTGTAGTCCGGCAGACCGCGGAGAATTTGCATATTGGTGCCCAGAGAGGGAGGGTTTCAACTCGTAGGGTATTGAAAAAGGCTTAGGCTGAATGAGCTATACGCATTATTGTACCAACCCGCCCTGTCAAACGCAGAGAATGAACAATAAAATAAAACAAAAAAAAAGAAAATAAATAGTTGCTGGAGTGAACCCGTTTCCTTATCTCAATGGAGAGGGCATGCCCGACCCCACTGCACAATACTGACTCCTCATCAGTGGTCTGCCTGCAGTCTTACCGTGCAACATGGAATAACGCCTGCACAGCTCAGATGCTGGATTACAGGGTGCACGTGTTTCAGAAGGAACACATGGGGATTAAAGGCAGAGTTGTTAAAGATAAATAAAAGTACTGCTTCAGACTCATAAAGCAGATACTGCGGTACAGAGAGGCGTGTAGAAGGCCGTTTAGCAAGAGAGCTGCGCTGCAGTACAGCTTGCACATTTAGTACAGCGCTGCTTTCTTCTGTGATGTGTTGTGTTCTGATTTATACCAGATAAACTAAATTTGTAAAAACCGTATTTGTTACACTGTGTTCCAGGCAGGGAGCTGGCCAACATTATGTCAGCCAGATAACATCTAGGTAATTACTGCCTGTGCCCGGGGCAAGTGTAGACGCATTGGATAGCAACCCGTGCCACAACTGGAAAGGACTGGGGGGTGAACTGGGATGCACCACTCTGGGCTGAGCTGGGCAAGGCTCTCTACAGGGTTATTTTAGGTCAGGACACAAACAGGGAAGATTCGGAATGCAAAAACAGAACGTAGCTACCAAATGGTACCCTAGCCAGTACGTTTTCAATACTTTGTGTTCAAAAATCTCCACCATTAGGCAACAGTCAAGTCCTTTGTGACTTTGGAAAGCAACCTCATGTTATGTATTCTGCATGTCATCGCCAATACCATCTTACATATGAGCAAATGCCTGTGCATGGAAACCTTTGAGGGGATACTGCAGATTACATCTTGACCAGGGAGGAGCTGCACCATTGTGCCATCAGGCATGGCTTCATGTAATCTTGTTTACAGTCATAGTTAAGGATTCTCTGCTGGAATCTGTTTCCACACAAGAACGGCAATAACAGCTGACACAAGCTCATGCCTTGTGAGGCAAGACCAGCAAAGAGATGCTTCACAAAGTGTTAAACCCTCCTCTTCAGCTCTCCACACTGAAGCTCTTGATTGATTAGCATACCTCAGTCATTAATGAAGCAATTACCTTGAATGCTTCAGTGCTTAATAATGCTTCATTTAGTGCAACCCATCACTAACCTAGAGTGTAACCTGTAATGCCTGTCATAGGCAACATTTTTTGCTATACTTTTTAACTGAAGTATTTCCTCAACTACTTCCAGCTCTTCTACAGAGCTTTTCAGATGGAAAGTCACCTGTCCCACCATAAGAAGCCATGCACATCACAGCTGTCTACCGCAAATAAGCAACATCATCGCGCACGAGAAGACAAGTTGAAGCTAGGGAAGAGAAAGGAGGAGAGCGAAAGGGTGAGAGAGAGAGTGGGTGGGAATGAGAGCGCCAGAGAGGAGGTAGGCTAATCTTGTGAAATAAAAATCGTGTAGGGACATACGCCATCGCACGATGAATAAGCAGCCTATTATGTTGATGAATGACAGCCAGAGGCGGTGATTATGCCGCTATTATATCTTAAACAGCGTGGTTTGTCAGAATGCATAAGCCCTGATGAAATAAAGGACCCTCCCTCGTTCCTCGCCTCGTAGCCTACATTCCGCCAGTTTGCTGCCGCCATGCTAACGGCGCTCGCCGGCACATTTCCGACAGCTCGGCGGCAGTATTTTAAACCGCTAATTGAATCTGTCTCTTCCGCATTCCTCCGCCCCGCTGTAAACAACGTCTGTCTCTCCAGACCAGCTCTCCGGCAGTGATTCCCGCTACCCCAGCGCAATCCCAGCAATGCTACAAGCGGAGCTGGTGGCTGCACACAGGAAGGAGACGCTACAGCGCTTCTCGGCTGTTTCGCAAACACCGCCACGCATCCCCCGTCTCCTCCCTCGCCCTCGTCGCCCCCATTAGAACACTCCAGCACACTCAGCCGGGTGCCTCCGGGGCACGGAATGGGAGCTGATTTCAATGCGCCGTGGCGGAGTGTGTTGGCCCGACGGCGCGTGACGGGGCTCGACTCTCCAGCATGCAAATAGAAGTCTGCCTTTTTCTAAAACACCCTTAAGTGCCCCCCCCCACTTACTGACATACCACAAGGCTGGTGTCAGCCTTGGTTATTTTGGCTATATTTTATTTGCCTCCAGCCTTTTACAAGTTCTGTTTTGCTACAAGATGGTTTTATCTGTTACCATGTTTTTATTTTAATGTCTCCCACACAGCAGCAAGGCCTCCTGAGTGGAGACCCCAAAGGCCAGTGCAGTGGAGGTGGAGGGGAGGGCCCGGGCCGAAACACAGAGTGTACCCATAATGACTCAGTAGGGGGAGGGGGGCTGGGTGCTGGCACTGGCTCCTCTCAAGAAAGCAATAGTACCTCTTGCCAAAGGTCGTAACAGAGTGCTTGTCAGGGAGATGTGGCACACCATCAATAACCTCCCCAGAATTTGACCTAAGATTAGGGTACGTTCGTTCCACCTCTCCTGGCTCCATCGCTTATGAGCTCCGGTGCTGTTCATCTCTTTTCCCATGAAGCTTGTGACTCAAGCAGCTTGTGACACGAGCTGCAGTATGGTGGCCTACCTGTCCAATCCAGGCCTGGGAACAACTACCCATGGTCTACTGCTCCTCTACTGCTCATGAGAACGTGACACCTGACCATTCCCACCCTGCGCGTATACCACCTTCTTACTGAACGACAACAAAAGGGCCAAAATGAAGTTGCTTTGTGCACTCACTGTGTGAGGAGCACACCTAATTGTGAGTGAAACTTCACATTGTACACCTGCCACTGACCCACAGAGCGAGGGCCTTAGCACTGCCGGGCCGTGACTGGATCCCAGCTACCCATTTCATTTCTCAGAGGTCACAGCCCACAACAAGAGGAGGCCGCAGCCCTAATCCACTCTGCATTGAGGTAAAATTGGGGGCTTTGGACATGGTCCACAATGGCAGGCCTATGAGAACGCTGGGGGTGTCACACAAAGCCCGACATGAAAGAGAGTCTTCACCTCCCCTCGCCAAAACAAACAACAAATCACGAAGCGCCCATTGGGTGCAGCAGGAACAGGAGCCGTCATTGTGAGTCGAAGAGAGGGTTCTCGAGGTGTGGCACGCAGCCATTCAGCCAAGGTCATTTATGTGGAAGCCATTAAGCAAACTTCCTTGTGGGCCGTGCAACTCAGCGAACTTCGTCCAGCCTTTCCCACAAAGACACAATCAAATCTGTACTCTTCACAGCAGGCAGATTGCAGATTTTCCCCGTTTAAAGGGATGATGACACAACACGTCCTTGATATGCTGACCTTGGGTGGGGGAAAAAGGTGTATAAAATTAAAAGGAAAGCACATAACCCACTCCCTGCTGTTGTCTGAGCCAAGAGGTGAAGACAAGGGTGTTTCAGTGACACAATTTTAGACATTATATATATACATATATACGTATATATATATATATACAGTGGGGACGGAAAGTATTCATACCCCTTCACTTTTTGCACACTTTATTGTGTTGTAGATTTAATTTTAAATGGATAAAATTGCCATTTTGCCCATCAATTTACATATCAAACAAGCCTTAAATCATCACTCTGCTGCCAGAAATACAGTAGATATGGATGGATAACTATATATATAATTAAATAAATACTGCAATATATATGTACATAGACACACACATGGCTCAAAAACTACCAGCAATAAAAATTAACAAAAAAAATTACTTTTTAGTTCATTTTCAACTTTACAAAAATGAACATGAAAGTCACTATTCTCTGCGGTGTGACGGGAGGTGACACGTGGTGGAGTAAAGGCAGCTAATATTAGCCGAGCACTTAGGGTCATCGCACCCTATTTAAAACTCATCAAATAAGGTTGATTCCTGGAAGTGGCTGGGGCACATGCGAGATGGTCTGCAGAAGATCACACCGCCGCGGCCTCTATATGGAAGACACCGCTCCCCGTTGTGCGAGTCTCTCCTTCGACAAGGGCGCCCTCGTGACTACCAAAAGGATTTGGCCTTAAAGTTTGTCGAGGGAGCTGGGTCATCCCGCCCATCCTTAATATGAGGGGGAAAAAATCTGCGACTGGCTCTTTAATTTCTCCCAGCCCTCCCCATTCATGGCCTCCCCAGAACAAAAATCACAGCGTACCATTCAATCAATGGTTTTTTAAAACCCTCTTTATGGTCCCACTAAAGGTTTTAGCCATGCAGAGAATAAGCACTGCCACTATAAGAAACCCGAGCCCATTGAGAAAGTGACAGCCGCTGCCAGAATATGATCCTAATCCTGTTTCCAGCATTCTTTTAGCCCACTGGCATCGCAATTCCGCCAGGTATTCTCCGAGCTGTCAAATCGGAAAATCCCTCTAATAGTCCATTGCCCAGATACACATCAAAGAGCTCCTGGAAACCACCAACGGCTTAGTGGTACAACCTCTGTCTCGCACTTTTTCACAAATGCACATTGGACCCACAGATCAACCAATACAGTTTTTTTTTTTTCCCAAACTGTAATTTGGAATTCAGATTTCTCCCCCCCCCCCCCCCCCCCCCCCTCCTGGTTTGTCCAGCAATCCCTGGCACAACATACATGCAACTTGATATCCTCCAAAAGCACAACTTGTTCAAGGCAACACAAAGACTAGCGGTCTGCCAGTAACTGTCTGCGACAGGGAGTGAGGAAAAGAAGCCAGGGGAAAAGGGTGTGAACGGGAACCAGTGACAGAGGGAAAGGAGAGAGAAAGAGAGAGAAAGAGAGGGAGAGCGAAGGCAAAAGGGGGAAACAACAGGTGTCTGAACTCTGCTTGCTCTGGTCAACCTCTCAGTTCTATTTCATCTTCTTCCATTCTTGCTTATTTAATCCATTGCTATCTCAGCCCAGGATAATCTCCTTAAGGCAAAAACACTCAGTTTTGGTGTGCCCAAACCCTGGCCGACAGCCGAGCGAGGGGGGGTGGGGTGTGCGTGCGCTTCGGTGCCTGTCACTGCCGCACTGCTACAGTCAGGATGAATTACACACCGCGGTGACACTGCCGGATTCACCAGGGCAGGAGGACCGTGGCAGTAAACTAGAGGGACACTCTCTTCTCATTGGTCAATGGCCCTGGACACAGTGGCATCCAGTGTAGGCGAGGGGACTCTGGGGGTGCTGGGGCATTACTCGCTGAGAAGTGGGTAGTAAGGTGTTCTTGGGCCTGGAATAGAAAGAGAGGTGCAGGTAGAATTTGGGATTTTCTTTTTTTACATTTTCTCCCCAGATTTGAAATGCCCAGTCATAACTGACCGTACAGTGTAATCCATAATTTTGGGAGGGGGGAACACTTCAAAGGAGTGTTGACCAAAACACATACAGCCAGTCACCAAGAGGTTTGGTACAGTCCACCAACAGGCCTGTGCAGGGACGGAATGTACAACTGGTTCATCTAGCAGACAGACCTGGAATGACCCGAGGAATTGCTTTTTTTTTTTCTCTGTGTGGACAATGCTAGGGAAATTTTTTATTTTTTTTTGTATCGCTCAGTTGGAGCCCCAGCCACTGGCGGATTCAGGATTCAATCAAGATCAGAATACTAAGAAGTGTCAAGGTTGGATGTGCTACTTTGGAGTCCCCCATAAGTTTGCATTTGAAGAAGTGTGTCAACTTTTGGAGCATTTATAATGTGTATAACAGTTATAGCATTTATATCATATGATAAGTATATGGTAATATAGATTTTTTTTCTGTAGTGTTGTAGTGGCTAGGTGGTGACTGGGGGTGTGGTGTTCATCGGTGTGGTGCTGGTAGGGGGGAGGGGTGCCAGGGGCAGGAGGCGCAGAGTGTAGGCTCACCGGCGAGGCTGTGTGGCTGGGTCCCCGCTGGGCTGTAATTTCACGCTGCGACAGATGCAGGGTCCTGCGGCAGGGTCCTTTACCGTTCAGGAATCCTCACACCGCGCTGATTACCTAATACCCCCTGCGCACCTGGCCATGGGGGTTGGGGGTCCTCCCTGGAGCTTCCTGTAATTGTACATACCACCCTGCCCACCACTCCCCAAGAACCCTCCACTGGCAGACAGAAAAGAGAGCAAGACGGAATCACTTTAAACGTGAGCATTATCAGATTAGCATTGCGACGCAGTGGCTTTGAGCCCTGAGATTTGTACCTGATTTAAATAATTAGCTCAACACAGTGGGAAAATGCGCTCAAACTGTCTCCCATGTGGACGGAAAACAAATCATGTCCAGTGAACCTGCCTCCCGGACAACCGTCTCCCATCACAAGCATTATCCCCTGCCCTATTTTCAGGTCTCAATTCGGTCATGGCATCGGGCTCCAATTTGCAGTCTCTCAACCAGGGGTGAAGTTAACACCAGCCAAATGCTGGTAAAATATTGATTGTGGCTGGTAAGATTTTTACTCTAGCAGCCACTTTGGCTGGTAATCAATCAGGTTGTGTTATATTGTAAAGGATAATGTGGCTGGTAAAATGTTGAATTTTTAGAATCCACAAGCACTCTGGCCAGTGGATGAAAAAGTAAATTTCATACCCTGCTCTGAAATAACGGTGAAAGTCTCTGAACTCTCTCACCAGTGGAGGGGCTCTTGGGGGTGCTGAACAAGTTTAGGGAAAGAGTTTGCCAGAAAACTGGAAAAGTCATCATTAACCCCCCTGCCCTCCTCCCCCTGGTAAAAAAAAAAAAAAACTCCCACACCCGCCTCCCTAAGTTGAGTTTAGTTTGTAGGCTCGATTTGGAATTTCAATTTTCAAATAAATTCCTGGCTATACCCCTGGAACGAGAGGTTGAATGCGGTTGCCCCACCTCTAACATTAGACGGCACTGCACTCAGCGGCAATCCCACCGTTTTGGAACAAAAAAACCACCAAACAGAAATCACCATACTACACGCATACTCGCATATGCATGAGCACACAAACGCCATAGCGGCTTCCTAATTCAATAATGAGCTGGCCAGGAGTGGCTGAGGAAAAAGGGGAAAAGAAAAGAAATTGTCCCTAATGGTCTCCTATCTCCTGAGTGTTAGAAAATGTAAATTTATGTAAAACCCACAGGAAACATATATTTACAATGCGTTTGGGGTAATCACAAGATGCAGGCATGGCAAACTGGCCCTGCCGACGGAAGCAGTCAGTACAGAAGTAGTTTTATGTGTCATTAATTCCCCTAGCATTCCTAAATATTCCTTCTATTACCGTGGTAATACAGTAATCACTCACAATCGCACAGAAAATTATCTTCAGTCATCTGTGGAATAAAGGCAGAGGGCAAAACTAGGGAAAACATCCCATTTTAGCATCCCGTGCATCCTTAATGGAGCCACCAAAGCCAACCACAGCCCTCTCCGTTTTCCATTCCGGCGCCAACAGAAGGCCGTTATCATGCGGCTTAATGACAGCAGGGAGTCGTTGGCTCCCAAGAGCCTCCGCTGCTAATGTTGATGCACCTTTCCAGGCCTCATTGCCGGGGAAGGACAAGGGGTCCGCCCCAGTCCCTGAGGAAAGGGAAGGTGCACCCACAAAATGACCCCATGTAAAGTCACGCTCAGAAACGTACTCCCGCATCAAAAATGCGCCAGGAGAAATTAACGTAAAGCATAAAGGTACCAAATCAAGCACCCATATTATTTTTGTCTCCCTGGAAAGGTTGCTCTCCAATGCATTACTATTAAATGGCTATTTCTACAAATGGCTGAGCTGTTCCTTCCTACTGAGGTGAATGCTGCAGCACAAGAATATGCTTAAATCCAGTTTGCGCTGCTTATAGAAAAAAATCATTATGAATAACCTGCAAATAAACCTTTTCTTTTCAATGAGATGCCATAATTGATGAGGCAAAATAAGTCCAAAAGTGGCCATTTTCATTAAATACATATTTCAATATCTAAAAGACTGTATTTGTTAATGAAAGACATTAAAAAACATAATATAAAAATAACTAATATAGTGTTATTCATCATTCTGCAGTTTACTTTATTTTAACAGATATAATTTGAACCGACTAGTAATACAGTGAAATTTGCTTCAGACGTTGAAACATTTAAAAAAACAGCACGCATTGGTTGTGGTTTTAACACTACGGGGTGAAAAGATACTTGCTTCCCAGAACTGAATGAATTTTGGCTTAGCAGCCTCTCGAAATAGGTTTATGGGTTCGTTTAGCCATACCATTATAACCACCATTAACAAACTGGACAACTCCCCGAACTTCCAAACGGAATTTTTTTTTCTGCATTTAATTAATTTTGCTTTCAGAAACCGTAAAATGTTATGTTAACATTTGGAAATGATTCATCTATATTTGGTTTAATGCATGCATTAGTCATATGTTGTATGCTATCTTCCAAGTCATGATGCTCCCGCACATACTACCATTATTAACAAGAACACAAGTCATGGTAGAGTATGGCAAGTTGCAAAGCATCAGTCATTTATTTCTATTGCTGCCTGTCATGGTCCATAAACAGAAAAAAATATATTTTAAACGTCATGCCAATGATCTGCATTGGAAGCATTTATATTTATATTTTTATAATTAGCCCACAATCTAAAAACGTATTTCTGCTGAACGAGATAACTAAATTCTCATGAAGTCACGAGGAACAAACTGACCTTCGTAAATGAAATAACTTGACTGTTGTCAAGTCTCCTGCTGTCACCTACAGGCGAGAGGAGGAAGTGCAAGATAAATTCAGTGGAATCACTTCGCGAAAGGAAGCGATAAAGCATTTCATTCAGAGCATTAAGTACATATAATTCTCTATACATCGGAATCAAAAAATGGCATTTTAATTTATTTGACCATTTTGGCCCTTTTTGGACATAAGACTATAGTCTTATGTTTTTTAATTTTCCCCAAAACACATTTTTCATCATAAATGTCTTAAAACTAATTATTTTACACTTATTTCACCGCAGATATTAAGTACATATAATTCTCTATACATCTGAATAAAAAAATGCCATGTTCATTTTGTTGACCATTTTGGCCCTTTTTGGACATGAAAATGTAGTCAGCCAATCTGCTTCTGCTGAATGGTTAAAGCTAAACAAGTGTGATCTTAGTTAGTATTAGGATGGGAGACCCCTGGGGGAAACAAATATGCTGGTGGGCCAGTAGGAGGCAGTCTACGTTCTCTTCTGATAAACCCCAGTGCAATGATAGGGACTAAATGCATTTTTCATCATAAATGTCTTAAAACTCATTATCTTTCACTTATTTCATCGCAGTTATTAACTGCATGTAATTTTCTATTTTTTTGACCATTTTGGTCATTTTCCCCCAAAACACATTTTTCATCATAAATGTCTTAAGCCGTAAATTACACTGGAATAGTATGTAACCCATGGTTGGCTAAATGGCTCTAAGTCATCAAGTGTAAAACCATCACTCTGCTGCCAGATATGCAGTAGATATGGATGGATCACTTTAAGGGTTGTTTCTCCTGACAAATTTTTCTATTGAACTCTATGGAAAAATAAGTCAGGAGAAGAAACCCTTTAGTTATCCATCCATCCAAGTTATCCATCCATATCTACTGTATTTCTGGCAGCAGAGTGACGGTTTATGTGATGGCTTGTTTGATACGTCAGACCCTTGATGACTTAGAGCCATTTAGCCAACCATGTGTTCCACACTGTTCCAGTGTAATTTAAAGCTAAATCTAGTCCCACCCCCCAATTCCCATAGAGATCCATTCAAATGCAGAGGTTATAGTATCGCTTCTAACAGTACCTGGAAATAAGATATCAGGAGTCTTTTGATATCCTTTTATATATAGTCATGATGGCATCACCTGTTTACCTGTGGAATACCTGTTTACCACAGAAGTTGTTTGAGAGAATGGCAAAAATGTGCAAGGCCGTTAGCAAGGCAAAGGGTGGCTACTTTGAAGAATCTAAAGTATATGAATTTTTTTTTTTTAACACTTATTTGGTCTTTGCATAGTTTAATTTGTGTTATCCCAGTTTTGATGTCTTTACTATTCCAAAATGTGGAAAACAGTAAAAATAACGGAAAAAACCTTCTATGAGTAGGTGTGTCCAAACTTTTGACTGGGACTGTATGTGTAATTTGTTGTGTATTCTATATTTTTTGTACCAAGTGTAAAATTAGGTCTGGTTTCCTGAGATCTGGATCTTTTCTGGAAAATCATTATTTTTGTCTTTTTATCTCGCTCTCCCTCTAGTGGATTTCATTGGAAATTAATATTGCATACCTCCGAAAGAAAACACTTGAACAAATCGATAATTCGATTAGCCCTTATGACCAATTGACCAGACTGGACAGTTAGCCAGTTATCTATATATCACCGTTTCAGTTAATGCCTGCGTTCTGTTTGAATACTTTTGCAAATATGTTACAAAATATGCAATAAAGATAGTTCAGTCGCAAAACTCTCACTCAAGTTGTGTACCTTGCAAGTTCCCTCCACTATCTTTGACTTGCGAAAACACTTCCGGTTTAATCCCGTAGTTTCCTGCATGTGACCTGAAAGTTAAAACGTCCTCCAGAAGAGCTAAAGAGACACAGTAGTATTGTCGTCCCCCGACTGCAGCCTAAACTACCTCAGTAACGTAAGCCAGACCGACAATAATGGTTTTTGAACAGAAAATGATCACAAATGGAGAGCCGGACGATGAGGTATTCTTATGAGATTATTTTAAAAAGCAATTAACTGTTATAGCTGCTAAGCCACATTATGCTATCTCGCTGGCACGTCTGGTTCAGGCCTGCAGTAGCTAACTAGGTTAGCTAGCTAGCTAGCTAAGTTGTTCCCAGTGCGAAAAATGTTGAAAAGGCGTCCAAGACGTGATTCAAACACAATTTAGCCGTCCATGGACGACTGTTGTTCACTGGGTTAGCTATTTACTAATTATTTTTTGTGGATATGATCAGCCAACGTGTGACTGTCTAGGTAACTTGGCTGCCCTGCTATGCTGCTATCTAGCTTGTTCATTTTCAAGTATTTTACAACAGTAACGTTAGCCAACTAACCAGTCAACAAGTTAATGTAAATGTAAAACCATTAGCTAGTAACCTTTAGTTGGCAATCTATATAACTAGCGAGCAGAAGATTTGTGAAAGTGGCGAAATGCTGACGAACTGGCGTTAGCTGCCCGGGAAACGTTTTAAAATTAAATACCGATTAGTTTTCGGCGAGTTGTGCAACGGAGAAAGACATACACTACTCACAAAAAGTTAGGGATATTTGGCTTTCGGGTGAAATTTATGGAAAATGTAAGTTCACGCTACAGTGATATTATACGTATCATGAAAGTAGGGCATTTAAGTAGAAGCATGCAATGGTGATTTCCTCATCTCAAACAATTTATTGAAACAAAAGCCAACAACAGTGGTGGGTATACCACAACAAAAATGTCAATGTCTCAATAACTTGTCATGTGCCCTTGAGCATCAATTACAGCTTGACAACGACGTCTCATGCTGTTCACAAGTCGACTTATTGTCTGCTGAGGCATGGCATCCCACTCTTCTTGAAGGGCGGCCCTCAGGTCATTGAGGTTCTGGGGTACAGAGTTACGAGCCTCTACACGGTGAGTCAGCTGATCCCATAGGTTTTCTATGGGATTCAGGTCTGGAGAAAGTGCAGGCCACTCCATTTGAGGTACCCCAGTCTCCAGCAGCCTTTCCCTAATGATGCGACCTCGATAAGCTGGAGCATTGTCGTCCATGAAGATGAAATTAGGCCTGTGTTGTTCATGCAGGGGCACAATGACTGGATTAATGATGTTATTCAGGTAGTATGGGCTTGTCACTGTACCATTCACAAAGTGTAGGGCAGTTCTGTATTGACTAGACACACCTGCCCACACTGTAACACCGCCACCACCAAAGGGTCGTCTGGTGACAACAGTGGCTGATGCATAGCGCTCTCCTTGACGTCTCCAACATCGTTGGCGGCCATCATTTCTGCTCAACGTGAATCGACTTTCATCAGAGAACAGCACTGAGGCCCACTGGTCCCTCGTCCAGCGTAAATGCTCCCTGGCCCATGCAAGACGATGACGCCTGTGCCTGGTGGTGTGGTCAGGTACCCTTGCAGGTCGTCTAGCACGCAGACCACGCTGATGTAAACGGTTTTGAATGGTCTGACGTGACACTTGGGTGCCTCTCACCTCCCTTAAATGTGCCTGGAGTTGAGTGGCATTCATCATCCGGTTCCGCAGGGCACTGTTCACAATGAAGCGGTCATCAGTGTGGGATGTGGCCAAAGGACGTCCACTTCTATGCCTTTCTGTGACTCTTCCAGTCTCTCTGTATCTCTGTTGCAACCTGCTGATGACACTCTGTGACACTCTAAGCTCAGTGGCCACTTCCCTCTGAGAACATCCTGTTTGAAGCCTCGCAATGGCGAGGTACTGTTGATCAATTGTTAGGTGTCGTCTTGGTCTCATGATGTCAAAATGTGAACAGCATGATGAAGAGGACTGTTTAAATACCAATTCTAATTGAACCAGGAAATTTATTGGTCGATTCATGGATCCAGCACCTGTTGTGAATTTTGCCGTTCAGCTCCTTGTTAGAGAACAGCAAGTTGTGCAAAAAGTACTGAAACATTGAATAGTTGGACATGTGCATTCAAAAGTTTAGAGAAGGTCAAATTAATTTCACCTGTAAAGGTTATAGTGCATTTTAGGTTCATCCTGAAATTTCACCCGAAAGCCGAATATCCCTAACTTTTTGTGAGTAGTGTATGTTGCTCACGCAGGGTGGACTAACATTCCTAGGTAGCTCACTCTTGTCTAGCTAACGAATTGGCTGTATTGTCTGGTGAGCTGGGTACTCTATATTATATTTTACCATTACCTGTCAACACAAAAATGCAATAATTGTGATTTTCTTATTTGAGTCGGCGAATAGATATAGTACACTAGAAAGGATTTGCTATGCAACTTGTCAGGAGCAGCTAAATTGGCTAATCCGTTTCATTTGAGAGTGCTTATTGATGCCTTTTACTAACTAGTTGCTGTTGATATTTTGAAGGAAGAAGAAGAGGGAGGAGCAGATGAGGAGGAGGAGGAAGGGGAGGGAGGTGGAGAGGAGGAAGAAGGGGAGGGAGGTGGAGATGACGAGGAAGAGGAAGAGGAGGAGGAGGAGGAAGATTTGGTGGTATGCATTTTCAAGATCGCTTTTTAAAAGCATGTTTTGGACTGTTAATTAAAATTATTATTCTGCAACTTATTATTATGCAATAATGCCCTTGCTTTCTCAGTCATCACTATTGTACAAAATGTATACATAATTTAAACAAACCTGGTTAATTTGCATTGTAAGTCCCTGTCGATAACAGCATCTGCTATATGATAGTGTATTTTAACATTCCAAAGAAAGAATCAACGTATAAATACTACTAATGTACAAGTATCTTCCTTTTTGTAGCAAACAATGTCAATGTCATCTTTGTACTCCTCTACATTTTAAGTATGACTACTTTATTTCTTATATACTATAAATAGTCTCCTTCATTACATGTAGATCTATACGCATTTATGTTGGTTTATGTATATAGCACACAAATCGACTAAGGCGCACATTTTGTGCCTTATTTGGTGCCTGACGCTCTGTATGTCCCCTGTAGGACCCCTTAGACAAAATTCGTGAGAAATGTGAGCAGACGGCACACTGTGTCCACTCGCGGGAAAGGCTGGAGGCATGCGAGAGCAGGGTGAGCTCACGGTCACACACTGAGGAGGACTGCACGGAGGAACTCTTTGAATTCCTGCACGCCCGGGACCACTGTGTGAGTAAAATGGCCACTGCAGCACACCACCAAGGGTGTCCAAACAGGACTCTGGGTTTGTCCCCACTCCAAAACAAATGGAGAAATGTACAAAGGGGCACATACCTCATAAATGTGCGTCATGTAGAGTGGAGCTAGCATAATATAAAATTACTTTTCACAAAATGCACATATCACATTTTCTTAAAACACCCTCGGCTCATTATTGCGGGCTCGTTTTGGGGAGAGGCAGTGTGGCTATACTTTGATGGTGCAAAAAGCTTTATGCTGGAACAAATGTACCGGTCACACATGCAGATTGGTATTTTAGAGCATGGCAGGTTTGCATTTGCATACATTTTATTGGTGATCATGCAGGGTGTGTGGGACAGGGGATGTGGATTAGCACAAACACATGGTGCTATGGTATGTTGGCATAACCTGGACTTCAAGTACACATGATTATCTTTGGCTTACTTTATGGGGGCATTTATGAGAGTCAGAGTTATTGAATATACATTGAGACATTGACACAATATGAGTTATGATTAACAATCTAATGTCTTTTAGGTTGTCAGCTATGTAATTCACATTTCTCAGAGATTAATAATTTTGGTGGCATCAAAGTTGTCTCAGTTATAGTATCCAGGTAAATTAGCCTATAGTAGTTGAACAACAGTGCCACACCCTAGTGTAGAGGTACTTCTAACTCATGTAACTTGGAGCCTTTCTATATCAGATGATATATGGGCCAACAATTATGTTACTTTTAACTTCAGCTATGAAATATGTGCTGGCTGTAAATTAATGAAAATATTGGACACATACCAAGTTCCACCTCTCTTTGACAAGTGCATTGAGATGTTGTATTAAGCATAGGTTGAAACATGCCTGTCAGTGTTGCCAACTTGTTTTCTTAGACCCGGCAACTTTATTTCTTTAAAGCGACTAGAAACAAATCCAGCAACTTTTCCAGACTATCAGAGACAGTTTAACCATTGAGATTTTCAATGCATTTAGCGATACGGTAGCAAAATAAACTAAGGCATGTAATTAAAAATGTATAAACGAGAGTTTGAAACTGTCATGGGCTGCTATATTTTGCAGCCCCGATTTTAAAATGAGAAGCCTTTGGTTCTCTCGGGTATATCAGCAGAACATGCGCCGGGGAAAAAAACAAAAAGCAGAAAAACTACTCTAATTAGCGCCACATTTTCAAAAACACTTGAAAAATCCGTTAGTACCGTACTAATGGTGCAATGGATACTCGTAAGTGAGAGTAGCGGGGAGTGGTTGGGATATGGATGCATGCAACTGCCCGTTTAAAAGGAATGGGCCCCACTGTGTTTTTAAATATCCTCCTTACCTGTCTAAATGGAAAGTAATCTATCTCGACATTGCAATGAGTTATACTATACTAGTTCACAAAAATCACAGCCATATTGATTGTGCAGTTACAATATAACATAGTTTAAGGTTGATGTATTCTATTAAACATGTTAAAAAAAATAGTGGAAATGCATACCTCAAAAAGTTGGCATGTTATTTTCGAAGTTTAATTGACTTGGAGGTTACACTGCTTCAGCCAAAAGACATTCTGTAAGGTGATGTCATTCATGCTCAAAAGCTATTGTCCACCAAAGTGGAATTTAGTTTAATTGGGTCAGTAGTGGTTAGCGTAAACCCTCTGCACAATGTACAAAACAATAAGACATTGTGAAGTTGTATGCCATATTGTCTTGCAGTACACAATGGTAATGATATTTATCATATTCCCCACAGGTGGCTCACAGACTCTTCAATTCTGTTAAATGAAGGCTGACCTGCTCACAATCAATTCCAGCGGTGTGATACAGTTGTGGAATCTAAATACAAGGAGTTGTTGTATCAACAAAAGATCATGTGTACTGTTTTCCCCTGTCCGATTCTCAGGCAAGCCTTCTAATCGAAGCTCTTATTTAATGTACCATTTTGAATAAATCCAAGTTCTTATTAAACCTCCTTTTTGTGTTTCACATTTGTCTGCGTTATGCACAGATTCATTTGTAAATGTGTCGTTTTCAGTGACTGCAGTTTACTTTCAGCTTTATGTTGGCTAAAATATACATAATCTACTGTTGTCAGTGAGTTGAAAGGAACACGATTTAGAGAGGTAATTGACTTCCTTGAGTTTTTGATAGCATTTTGGTTTTAGTGTATAGTTTGGATTGGCCAATACAGGTTTCATGTTCAATTGTGGATATTTTAGCCCCTGTTTACATCTGGCATTAACCTCTGTCCTGGTTATCTGATGGATCTCTAACCAACGTAAAAATACAGGTGTAAACGCACCCAAGACGCATTGGAGATCTGATGTCCCAAACCACTTGAGGTGGTTAGATATTTGCAAAAGTTTGATAACCCGCCTGCCTTGTAATGGCTGACCGGTGTAGCGTTTCTCTTATCGCACCCTTCAACAGTCAAGGACACAATCACAGAAGTTCCTTTTTGCAATTTAATATAACTACGTTACATTATTTTATGTACCACATACCTCCAACGAATTGAGACAAGTTCAAGGCTTCGCACACCCCGGTCTCTACAGATAGCATAAAGTGTACAAGCCACATTATCTCGCATGCAATATAATTATTCCTAGTTACAGTGGTTATTAGTAGCCTAATTATTTATTGGTCCTCGAGGACCGTGATTTGAAGGGCTATACTAAAATGTCCTTTACCGAACACACAAACTGTCTGGAATGAATGAATGAACCAGAAAGTTAATTATCCATTTAGCTAACACATGTTCAGTTACTAAATGTCTGTAAAATGCAGGATATTTTGTAACATGGGCGTAGTAATTTCTCAGTGCATGGGAAACCGCTGAAGTTTTTTTAAGTTTTTTTATTGCAAAGCGCTCAATCTTGTAACGTTAGTAGCAATGTTCGGCGAAGGTTATCCAAACTGGTTGGTTTATCACGAAATACACTGGAAAAATAGCTCTGATCCAAAAATATAACATTAGAGCGGAACTACATGTGAGGAGGAGGATAGTTGAGTAGCGGAATATTAGCAGACTGCACCCCAACATGGCGGCGCGCATAAACACCAGAATATTGTTCCGAAAGTTGGAATGCATCTTCTTAATCCAACGACGGAATCGTGTGAAAGCAAAATGGGTAATAATGGCGATAGTTGCGATGTCTATTGTTAGTTTAAGCATAACTTAGTGTCACGAATGATATTTGTCCTTGGATGTAAATGTTGTATTTTGCTTAGGCTACTTAACGTTGGCTAGTGGGGTAATGATTGGGTCAGTCGATCATTTTTTGCCAATGATTAAATGGCGAGAAGATGGTAATGTGATAATTACAAAGAAAATTCGGCGAAGCTCGGACTATTAACATTTAGCTATCATTTATGCTGTCCCAGTTAATTTACCAGCATTAACTAGCTATTGAATTGGCGCAAATAATAAACTAAATATTAATATTTTTTTACTGAAATTGAAAGTGACTTGTTTTGTGGTCAGTACGAAAAGCATCAGTAACATCCTGTTAGCAACCAGCAAAAAAAAAAAAGCTCACTTAAATACTTTTTTTTCTCATTTGAACAGGCAACCTCACAGCCAAAGTTTCCTTCCACCCGCATGGCCTTGCAGAACTTCGACGTGAATTACGGCACACAACTCGCCGATCTCTGGCCATCAGTGCGAGTCGGCATGCTTTCTGAGCAGAAATACGGGGCATTGGTCAACAACTTTTCTGAAGCGGCGGACGTTATTAAAGAATTGCAGTTACAGGGAGCTCGAGACTTTGTTTGCAGTAACGTGTCGCAGGGGGATGAGAGGCATGGCACTACAGAGGAGCATTTGCATGGTGATAAACTTTCATCTGTCAATGCCACGTTTTCCACATCCGAAACGCAGGGAGAGGGCTGTTCGTCCACGCCTCAGCCCACATATCAAGTGCTTTGTGTTTCCAAAGAGTGACATCTCTCGGTTCAAGCCTGCCAGGTGAGAAACAAGGGAAACTAATATGATAAGTGTTTTGGCGATGTACCCTTTCAGTAATTTTTTTTTTGCCAACGTGTTTCAAAATTACATACTGTATATCTTACCTGCTCTCAGACCAGATAGCAACAGAGCCCTGGATACTACCTAATGGATGCAGCTTCCTTGCTGCCTGTCCTGGCCTTGGACGTCCAGGAGGGCCATACTGTGCTAGATCTTTGTGCTGCTCCTGGGGGGAAGACCCTAGCTCTCCTACAGACTCAGGCCATCGGTACGATTTTCCTTGGGTCCAGTTTTCTCTTCCTCCTTTCCATAAATGTGGACACTTTCCATTTGAGGCATATTCTGATTGTTACATAAAAAGCTTATTTTCTGGAATTTAGTAGTCATTCCCGGGCATTTGGTCTTATTAGTTACAGTGAGTAGCATTTTTTTTTTTCAGAGTAGGGGGTCCAATTGAATGTGGTGTTGTGTGTGGATTTGCAGGGCATCTTGCTGTCAATGACTCATCGGTGTCCCGTACGGCCCGCTTGCACAGGTCCTGCAGAGTTACATTCCCAGAGAGCACTGGTCAGAGGAACGGGTTCGTGTCACTTCTCTTGATGGCAGGAAGTGGGGCGAGCTGGAGAGGGACACGTTTGACCGGGTCAGTTCTGGAATCAGATATGTTTGGACTCTTAACATTATGATTAACTAAGAGATCACTGTCATTTTTTTGCTTGAAAATATGTCTGTGGGAAATGTCATCTTTCAGGGGAAAAACATGAAACCCAATAATGATAATCATTCCACGTATGTCTGTTTCATACATAAAGGAAGGTGGCCAACTCTTATGTTATTTTGTCATATTTTTGACACTGATCTTCACAATTTTCCGAGCAATCATTCGAGGGTAGTCTATTGCTAGTTACAGATAAATATAGCTTAAATCATAGGCACACTTTGCAGGAGGTTGTGTCTGTCGTTTAATTTCAGTGACCCTCCCTAGGTCCTTGTGGACGTGCCTTGCACCACCGACAGACATTCTCTACTGGAAGAGGACAATAACATCTTTAAAAAATCCAGGACCAAGGAAAGACAGATGCTACCCCTGCTGCAGACCCAGCTTCTGGTGTAAGTTGCAGCATCTGCTGTCCTTGGTAATGCAAAATCACACGCAGTTCTAAGAATCCAGTGCTGGATGGGCGAGGTGTCTGTTGGTTTTTTGTGTATTTCTGCACCAGTGGTTCATTTAATTTGTTCATTGGTTAAAGAATCCACACACCCTGTTCTCAAGGCCTGAATTGACTTGCTGGTTGGAAGAAAACCTGCAGACACCGTGGCCTATCCGGGACTTGAGTTGGACACACCTGGACTGTTACTGTCTTCTGCTCTGCTTATATGCATCTTAAATGGTGAAATATTAGTTTCACTCTTATTCTACTTATACACTGTTTGCACTGTTGTGAATTACGATGTACTGTAAAATAGTTGGTGCTTCATAATCTTTTAAATGCACCAATATCTAAAAAAAGAAGGCGAAAAAGAAGCATAATATCAGACTAATGGATGGAAGAGGAGATGGGTATACTAAGCATAGGGATATATGTATATACTTATTTTCCTATTGAATTACAAAGCTGGTATTGCATGTTATCTTAAATATATACAAGAGGAGCAACAAGAAAACACAAACAGATCAATGAATATGCATCAAGCTATAGAACAATAATGTAATCTGTACTGTATGTAATCTGTACTGTAATGTATTACTGGCACTTCTTTTTTAAAAGTTTAATTTTATCATTATTTAAATTAGAATTTTTTGCCATTTCAGGGCAGGGTTACAGGCAGTCCGGCCAGGAGGGGAGGTGCTGTACTCCACGTGCGCGTTGTCTCAGCTGCAGAATGAGTGTGTGGTAGAGAGGGCAGTGCAGGTTGCCCAGGAGGAATTTGGTATCACAGCCCACGTACAGGACCTGGGGTCCTTTGCACAGTTCTTCGGGACACCTTCCACTTCGCCCCCAAACCCCGCCTTGGGGAGCTAGTCCTACCACACCTCACTGCCAACTTTGGCCCCATCTACCTCTGCAAGCTGCATCGCGCCCAATAGGATCACCTGTGATTGGCCCGAATGGGTCATGTGATTTACTGGGCATCGGAAGGATTCTTTTTGAGACCCAGGCTGTATTCAGATCCAAAATCTATCTTTCTTCCTGTTGTTTCCTTCTCTTGCTTGAAGGGGGGAATCCCCAAAATGCCAGGATGAAATATGGCAGCCACACTAAGTGGGATTTGTTTCCAACGTATTCCCATACTCTCTTGTTTATACTCCCTGCCACCAAGGGTATAAAATGCAAGCTTCCAGCAATAAGGGAATCCCACAATGCAATGCTGCACGTCACAAATTTTGTCACAAAATAGCTCACTGGAGGGAAGAGAGTAAGGGCAGGGAATCTGTTAAATTGGACCTGAATGCAGCCCGGAGCGTCCAACAGGCCTCATCTCCCGGGGGGTGGGAAAACACAGATAGCTGCACCTTTGCCATTTGGATTAAATTGAGAGTGGAAGTGGTATCATCCTGTTACAGCAGCTAGTGTACTGTATTTTACACTCTGAGATGTTCCAAGTGTTTATTAATTGTGTCTGTATGTATGTCCTTAGATGATACATGATATAAAAAAACAGCCTATGTTCAACTGCGATGTTATACTAGACAATAAATAAGGTTTCAACACCTGTCTTTATATGCTTATTATCAGAGATATGTGCCTTTCCTCCTACCTGTAGGAAAAATGTACATTTGATTCATAAAAAATTATAGAAACTGTATTGTCCCCAAGGAGAAATTCATGCAGCAGCATAATCCATAAATAACGGAAATAAATTAACCACAACAGACATGTAATGAAAGCCACAAAGGGACTCATTCTCTATATTATTTGGTATTTTTTGGGCTGTTATACCAGGTAAAGATTTGAGTGTTGTCTCATCCTATTTTCTACCATTTTTCCTCCATCAAATTCTCATGTGAGCACTTTTTCCCCCACTATAAATGCATTGAACCTGAATTGCAGTGCTCTACGCAGTCAGTGTTTACACAAAGTGTGTGCCTACTTAAGTCGTGTTGTCCAATGGAATTCAGGACCCACCACTATATTCACTTTGATTTTATTCAGGGGAACTGTTATTTAATGACTGCGATGAAATAACTGAAAAATAATGATTTTGAATGAAAAAAAATGAAAAAACATAAGACTAGAATTATATGTACTTAATAACTGCGGTGAAATAACTGAAAAATAATGAGTTTTAAGACATTTATGATGAAAATGTGTTTTGTGGAAAATGAAAAAACATAAGACTATATAGTCATATGTCCAAAAAGGCCAATATGGTCAAACAAATTAAAATGCAATTTTTTGATTCCGATGTATAGAGCATTATTTGTACTTAATAACTGCGATGAAATAACTGAAACATAATGGGTTTTAAGACATTTATGATGAAAAATGTGTTTCGGGAAAATGAAAAAAACATAAGACTATAGTCTTATGAGCATGGCATTTTCTGATTCAGATATATAGAGAATCATATGTACTTAATATGTGCGGTGAAATAAATGAATAATAATGAGTTTTAAGACATTTATGATGAAAAATGTGTTTTGGGAAAATGAAAAAACATAAGGCTATAGTCGTATGAGCATGGCATTTTCTGATTCAGATATATAGAGATTATATGTACTTTATAACTGCGGTGAAATAAGTGAAGAATAATGAGTTTTAAGACATTTATGATGAAAAATGTGCTTTGGGGAAAATAAAAAAACATAAGACTATGGTCTTATGTCCAAAAAGGGCCAAAATGGTCAAAAAAATTAAAATGCCGCTTTTTGATTCCGATCTATAGAAAATTATATGTACTTTATAACTGCGGTGAAATAAGTGAAAAATAATGGGTTTTAAGACATTTATGATGAAAAATGTGCTTTGGGTAAAATAAAAAAACATAAGACTATGGTCTTATGTCCAAAAAGGGCCAAAATGGTCAAAAAAATTAAAATGCCGCTTTTTGATTCCGATCTATAGAACATTATATGTACCTTATAACTGTGGTGAAATAAGTGAAAAATAATTAGTTTTAAGACATTTATGATGAAAAATGTGCTTTGGGGAAAATGAAAAAACATGAGACTATAGTCCTTATGTCCAAAAAGGGCCAAAATGGTCAAACAAATTTAAATGCCATTTTTTTTATTCCAATGTATAGAGAATCATATGTACTTAATATGTGCGGTGAAATAAACGAATGATAATGGGCTTTAAAGACATTTATGATGAAAAATGTGTTTTGGGGAAAATGAAAAAACATAAGACTATATATAGTCTTATGTCCAAAAAGGGCCAAAATGGTCAAAAAATTAAAATGCCGCTTTTTGATTCCGATATATAGAAAATTATATGTACTTTATAACTGCGGTGAAATAAGTGAAAAATAATGAGTTTTAAGACATTTATGATGAAAAATGTGTTTTGCCTTATGTCCAAAAAAGGGCCAAAATGGTCAAAAAAATTTAAATGCCATTTTTTGATTCCAATGTATAGAGAATCATATGTACTTAATATGTGCGGTGAAATAAATGAATGATAATGGGCTTTAAGACATTTATGATGAAAAATGTGTTTTGGGGAAAATGAAAAAACATAAGACTATATATAGTCTTATGTCCAAAAAGGGCCAAAATGGTGAAAAAAATTAAAATGCCGCTTTTTGATTCCGATCTATAGAAAAATTATATGTACTTTATAACTGCGGTGAAATAAGTGAAAAATAATGAGTTTTAAGACATTTATGATGAAAAATGTGTTTTGGGGAAAATAAAAAAACATAAGACTATAGTCTTATGAGCATGGCATTTTCTGATTCAGATATATAGAGAATTATATGTACTTAATATCTGCGGTGAAATAAGTGAAAAATAATGAGTTTTAAGACATTTATGATGAAAATAAATGAAAAATAATGAGTTTTACGATATTTACGATCGAAAAATGTGTTTCTGGGGAAAATGAAAAAACATAAGACTATAGTCGTAGGAGCATGGCATTTTCTGATTAATGAGTTTTAAGACATTCTATGATGAAAATAAATGAAAAATAATGAGTCTTTAAGACATTTATGATGAAAAATGTGTTTTGGGGAAAATGAAAAAACATCAGACTATATAGTCTTATGTCCAAAAAGGGCCAAAATCGTCAAAAAAATTTAAATGCCAATTTTTTGATTCCAATGTTAGAGCAGGGGTTCCCAACCCGGTCCTGGGGGCCCCCCTGTGTATGCTGGTTTTCGTTGCAACCACAGTTGCAATCCCAGAATTATAACAAGCAGTTAATTTTTCTTAATTAGGTGCTTTTCATGTTTGGAGGAATTATTCGCCCTCTTAAGAACATTATGTCAGAAATAGCTATGCATGCCATGTAGAACAAACTCCCCATGTTCACGTTGTGCTTATTGTGCTATATTGCAACAATTACATAAAAAGAGGTTACAAAATAATGTATTTTCACTCAAATTAAAGAGTAAAGTGAATCAATAGGCTCCTAATTAGGTTGTTGAACACGTGTTTAACTCAATTATTTCTTTAAGCTTATTAACACAATGCAGGTTTGGCTCGTTATCATTTGCTTTGTGTTTGAATTCTTCATTATCTACCAAATGGTTAGTTGTAGTGGCCATGTGTCCACACTTTCACCAATTAGGAGCCTATTGATTCAAATCAGTCTTTAAATGATCTGTTAAATAATTTTCTTATCTTTTTTAATCATATAGCACAATAAGCACAATGTGAACATGGGGTGTTTGTTCTACATGGCATGCATAGCTATTTCCGATATAATGTGGCTTAGAGGGTGAATAATTCCTCCAAACATGACAAGCACCTAATTAAGAAAAATTAAAAACTTCTTAAAATTCTGGGATTGCAACTGTGGTTGCAACGAAAAACCAGCATACACAGGGGGGCCCCCAGGAGCGGTTTGGGAACCCCTGGTATAGAGAACCATATGTACTTAATATGTGCGGTGAAATAAATGAATGATAATGAGCTTTAAGACATTTATGATGAAAAATGTGTTTTGGGGAAAATGAAAAAACATAAGACTATAGTCTTATGTCCAAAAAGGGCCAAAATGGTCAAAAAATAAAAATGCCGCCATTTTTTGATTCCGATGTATAGAGAATTATATGTACTTAACTGCGGTGAAATAAGTGAAACATAATGTGCTTTAAGACATTTATGATGTAAATTAAAATGCCATTTTTTGATTCCGATCTATAGAAAATTATATGTACTTAATAACTACGGTGAAATAAGTGAAAAAGAATGAGTTTTAAGACATTTATGATGAAAAATGTGTTTTGGGGAAATTGAAAAAACGTCCAAAAAGGGCCAAAATGGTCAAAAAAAATTAAAATGCTGCTTTTTGATTCCGATCTATAGAAATTATATGTTACTTCATAACTGCGGTGAAATAAGTGAAAAATAATGAGTTTTAAGACATTTATGATGAAAAATGTGTTTTGGGGAAAATGAAAAAACATAAGAATTTGGTAAAGATATCTACAGGCTTTCCTTATCCATTGGTAATTTTTCCAAAACTGTGCCCAGTGTCCCAATATTTATCCGAACCTCTCCAAATATAAAACATGTGCATATCTTTCTGTCTAGGCATGTCAATCATCAGAAAACTTTATTTTTCTTTTAAAACATTTTTTGTAATACAGAATGTGAAGAAAATTAACCTACACATGTTTTGTGTTTATGTGTATGAGGGGTATTCTCTTACAAAGCGTGCCCAAAAGTGCCCAAATACCTCTCCGAAAAGGATTACTTACCCTAATGTTCTCCAACCAATCTGCTTTACATTTAAAATGGCACTGTACTTCAAAGTTAGATTTACCAGAGCCCCATAAGCCAGCAGAATAACAGGTTTATCTATAACAAGCCTTCAACTTGACTTTTTACAGCAAAAGTAATGAATTATACATCACTATTTGGCAAACCTGTCTGTTACCACCTCCTACGACAGAGGTGTCAGGTGGGGGAGGGGTGTCTTCACTGTCCTCCCTGAAAAAGACAGATTCAAGTACATTACTAAGTAGAATCACTAAAAAATGAGAACACAAATTATGTCCAAAAAGGACCAAATGGTCAAAAAAATTTAAATGCCATTTTTTGATTCCAATGCATAGAGAAATCATATGTACTTAATATGTGCGGTGAAATAAATGAATAATAATGAGTTTTAAGACATTTATGATGAAAAAATGTGTTTTGGGGAAAATGAAAAAACATAAGACTATAGTATTATGTCCAAAAAGGACCAAAATGGTCAAAA
>CM056381.1:73231407-73237643 GCA_029718625.1 Synaphobranchus kaupii | reverse complement strand
CCTCAGCACCAACACCTACTAACTAAAATCAGCCTCAGCATCAACACCCTACTAACTAAAAGCCTCAGCACCAACACCCTACTAACTAAAATCAGTCTCAGCATCAGCCTCAGACCCACCTGGGGGGGGGGGGGGGGGCGACAGAGAGACAGAGGGAGTGACGAGTGACTGTACCTCTCCTCCTCGCTGTACTGTGGTTGGCTTTTGAACCATCGCAGGAAGGCGGGGTCAGGGGTCAGACAATAACTGTTACAGGCAGACTGGAGTAGCTTGATCTGAGCAATCACCTCAAACTCCTGCAGTCAGAAACAGACATAGACATAAATTCAGTGTAAAGTTCCCTGAGATTGTATGATTGTATGCATACATACAGTATATATGCATATATACTGTGTGTGAATTCAGGATGGTCCAGCTGAAATGGTCTCATTTTGGCAGTATGGTTTGTTACTTTGTTTAGCTGGTTCGCCATGCTCGGCACACAGGGGATGCAGTGATTGGTTTTTGTCTGTGTATCAGTCAGGTGAGACGAGTGAGACAGTGGCTATTGACACAGCATGTGAAACTTACCCTGCGTCTCTTCTCAAAGTTTATCAGACCACCCTGCACAAGAGAAAGAGAACACAGTGATACACTGAACACACACACACACTCACACATACACACAGATTACTTTAGAGATTACCTGAATGACTTAGTATGCACAAAACACATTCCAGACTGACAGTTTATGGGCTATTGCTAACAGACAGACAGACAGACAGACAGACAGACAAACAGGAAGTGGCTGTTTACCTCTACCAGGTCAGGCAGCGCTGTGTCCAGCATGGTCAGGTCTGTTAAGAAGGTGCCCAGGTAGGGTATGGTACCCTGCATCGCACCCTGCGGCAGGAAAGAGAGGATGACCATTTCCTGTTTTTGCGGGCACCCCTCAAAATCTCTCATATTCTTTCTCACATATTTCACATCTATCTATTCCTATCTCAGTCCATCTCAATTTCTGTCCAGTTCACTTCACTCGTGTGCCAAAAACGCATTCATTTTTCAAAAGCATGTGAGCATTACTCCAAAGAACAATAATGTATGTTTTTGAGTATTTTTATACCTCCCAGCAAGTCATTTCCATAACGGAATTCTGGAGGTTCATTCCATGTAAAGATGAACAGGTCCCCGGTGCTCTCATTTAAAGGCGGAGTCACATAAATAATTAAATAAATAGTTAAATAATCTTCAATCTGTCTCTGCACATAACGTTTCCCTCATGGCCTATCCAACCTCTCTCCCACCAGTGGGGTGCCGGACCTCAGTCCTGACCTCTTAAACCTGTTGTCTGACACCTCCCTCCAGCAGAGCTTCACCTCCAGCAGGCCGCACGCTGCCAACCTGTGTTGATTTAGACTGGTCAGGAACATTAACTTGACCGCGCTGGCTGGTGACGCTGAACCCACACCCTGAGCCAGCCAGAGGAGAATGGGCTCTCCCTGTTCTCTCTGGTTCCTCCCAAAGTTCCTTTCTATATTTCTATTTTTCCCCTGTCACCGTCACCCTAGGCTTTTGTTTGTGGGGTTTCTAGGCCCAGTGTATACTGTGACGATATCAAGAATCATATTGTGACGATATCAAGAATACCCATATAAACCCATTGCGATTTTCATTCACGCCACTTGCTGGTGTTTGTAGAGCGTGCCTCACCATGTCTTTCTGCAGCTGCAGCCTCTTGTGGGTGCGTTTCTGAAGCTCCTTGGCGCAGCTCTCCAGACTGGCGAACTTGGAGGTGCCTTCCTGCAGGGCGGGAGAAAGGCGAACGAGGAAGGAATGAGTGTACCAGCGGTGCGCCTGCGGTCAAGCTGAGCGCCAGCGTTTCACAACCACAATCACGGGCCTCACCCTCATCAGCAGCTCTCGACTGGTCAGGTGGTTGTTGTGATCCGAGAAGATATCCGAAAGCTCCTCGAACGTCTGTATGCTGTCTCTGATGAATCATAGGGAGGGAGGGAGAGAAAGGATGAGAGAGATTGAATGAGAAAAGAGGAAGAGTGGGAGGGCGAGGGGGCATTTAAGAAGACCGAAATGCAGAGCCATTTAAAAACAAGTTTAACTGAAGGCTTGATTACACAATAAGCTACCACACTCACAGTCTGCCAGTGATATACAGTATCTACAGACACACAGAACCACTCTGTGACAGGGAGACACGTTCATTGACTGAGAGATTCACTGACCAGCAGAGAGACAGATTAACGGACTCATGGACTGACAGACTCACTTGTGTACGCAGGCCCAGGCCTTCTTCAGACGGTACAGAGGATTGGACTGCAGAGCAGAAATGATGGCTCGGAGGGAGGAGAAGTTCTTGCGAATACGACACTCCTGGAAACACAGGGACAATGTCACAGGCACACCGATGCAAGCACACACAAGGGCAGCTAAACACCAGGGCCCTGTTGTACTAAGCAAGATTACTGAGTTAGCTGGATAACTGCACCGAGTAAAATACAGAACAGCTCTTTTTACTAGTGTTCATATGCTCCATATTCAGGGGTTTCCGGGTTTTACTCAGCACAGTTAGCCAGCTAACTCAGTTATCCAGCTACGTAGGGGTTTCTGAAAATGTGTGTACTGGTGTATACGGGTGTATGCAGAAGTTTGTGTAAATGTGCAGGTGTATAGAGGCATGTGCGTGTCGGCGGGGACAGGTTACCTGAGCGATGTCGATCCAGCCCTGGATGACCCGCGCCCGCTGGTGGGGGCGGAGCCGGCGTCGGTGCAGCACGGTGCTGACCACGCAGGCGGTGACGGCGTTGAACTGCGTCACGGTGGCGCGGATGGTGGGCGCGGCCTGCTTCTTCCTCTGCTTGCGGTCACGCTGGGACCAGATGGACCCCAAACACTGGTGAGGGATCACCTTCTTGAACAGAGCCTGAGGGAGCGTACAGAGAGGGACGGGAAGTCGGGGACCTGCGTCAGCCTTGCGCCTCAATCCACCCTTTCTCATTCTTGAGTGTGCTAAAAGATTTTGCACACGCTAAAGGTCTTAGTACATCAGGCCCAGCTCAACAGGCGGACATGTGTGTGATTGACCAGCAGGGGTCGCTGGTGCACAATGAGACGCTGTCATCCCGGCTTTATGAAACCCTTCCTTCCACGGTTGACATTAGCATCGATCGTGCGTCGCCCCATGGGGCTGCCAGCCTGTCGGTCTGGAGTTACCCAACAGCCCCTGCAACCCACTGTTTCAACCACCCTGTCTATTAACCTTCCATGCCTTCCATCCCCTCAGCCCCACCCACCCCGCCCCTCACCGAGTCCATGTAGGTCAGCTGCTCGGCAACCAGATCGGCTTCAAACGACAGGAAGTCCTCCTGGAGCTCGATTTCCACCTCCTCTTCCTCCCCGAGGCAGAAGGGAGTGTTGCCGTGGAAACCACCTACATCAAAGGCAAACGGAATTTTTTTTAAATATTAAATAAGGGAGACTGAGGTCTGAGAATTCACCCAGGGCAGGAGACCCGACGGACGCACGGAGAGAGCACGGAGCGGCGCGGGTCACCCACCCTCTGCCTCGAGCTCCGCACTGTGCTGGGCCTGGAGCTGCTCCAGCAGCGTCTGAGCCTTGCGCAGGGGCTCGGAACCCGGCAGCGCCCTCTGGAGGAACTCCAGGACTCTGCGCAGGCTGGGGTACGAGGGCGGCTCCTGGAAGTCCTCGGGGCACTGATCCAGCCAGGCCCGCAGGACAGAGGCCAGGGCGCTGGCACAGGAGGAACACACACGGAACGGTGAAGCGTCGCTGCACAGCCCACGTGACAGTCAGTTCACAAGAGAACAAGGCCCTCCTCAACCTGAGGGGCAGGTCTACACAACAACTCCTCTTTTCCGTCAATCATCTACACCCTACACGCCCTAATAGGCAAACGCCTTAGCTAAAACAAAAGCAAGGTTTCGCTTACTTTAGTGTGTGCTACCAAGTACACATGCGGTACACATGCGCGTAGTATGCGCAGTGTCAGTCTATGTATGTAGTGGCAATCTGGTATTAAGGACTGCTTTACAAACACATTGAGTGGCTTTATTCAAAATATGTATTCAAAAATTCTAAATGCATGGGGGGTCCAGCTTGTAAACCGAGATTTCTTTGTTCTGGTGCATGAAGATAGAGCTGCAGTACTGAGTCCAGTACTGGTCAATGTGTATAGACTCTGATAAAGTGTATTCTGTACCGCCTGTATCACCCTACAAGATATGGAAGTAAATCCCTGCTTTGAAGATGTAATGTAATGTATATAATGGTCAATATCACTTCACAACTGGACACCAAAACAGACAACACATTATGCTATAAAGCAAAAGGTTAATTTAGGCTAGATTAGGCTAAAATAGGCAGTGAGTGACCTGAAATAAAATGCTAGCAGAGCATTTGTGTATAAAATAAACAGATTAAAATGAAAGCTATCAGCACAAATCTGGTTAAAAATGCTAAATTTAAATAAGTCGTTCAGCCGCAATTGCGGTGGCAGGGGTCCGTTACACATCAGGATGATGGAAAATGGACATAACACCAAATACAAACCCTCCATGCACAGTTATACAAAGGCAAGCTACATGTATAAGGAAAATAAAAAACCATACATGCAGGGTAGAATGAGGCCAGTAGACACTGTGATCTATTACATTAACTATTACAGGCCTAACAGTGTGAGGGAGAAAGAGAGAGGCATTGGGACAAGCATAGGGCTGAGGACAGCAGCGGGTCACGGGTCTTACTTGCGAACATTTCCCCTGGAATCAGAGGCTCCTTCGCTGTCTCCAACCCTCTCATATCTGTGATAGAGATAACGCACAAAAGCCCCACTGTGAATGGCCACACATTACCCAAGGTTGTGCTCAAAAATGCACAGTTACATACTACACATGTGTGTATTCGGTAGCAAACACTGCCAAGCATACTTGCAAAAATACACCATCAATTATGCAGGTATGCACTGAGTATGAGACTATCTACGTTAGATTTGGAAAGCACTTATGTGTCCCTGCCATGAACTTGGATCTCTATGAGTACATTTATCAACTTCCTGATGCAATTAATAAGAGGTCTTCAATACTGGAACACTTGAGTTTTGCAACAGTACTTGATAATGCAGCCGCCAACCTCCAATCACCCTTCTATGCGTTTTTGGAACATAACCCAAAAATGCAATGAGTTTTTGCAATTCAGATTAGAGGGTCTCTTATGACAGCTGAAAAAACATGATTGGAATCGACGGAGAGCACAAACCTGGCGAACAGCAGCTTCAGCACGGTCTCTGTGCTGGCGAAGGTGCGGTACGTGTACAGGAAGATGCTGGTGTAGGTGAGGTCGTTGTCGGCGAACGCAGTGAGCAGCGTCTCCGCCAGCCGCTGCTGCGTCCCCGCTCGGATGCTGCGGATCTTACACGTCTCCAGCTGGCTGACCGTGTGACCTGGGGGCAGCCGGTCATTCTCCACCTGGGGGGGGGGGTAAAAATGAGAAGGGCTAGAAAACACGCCCAGGGACTCTGTAGCTTGTTTCCACTACCCTGACTACAGCTGCACCTCCAGTTGACATGCTTCCCGTAAACACAGCCTTAGGAGAGATGTGTACAGCTGTTTCCAGCTGTTTGTGTGTGTGTGTGTGTGTGTGTGTGTGTGTGAGAGAGAGAGAGAGAGAGAGAGAGAGGGAGAGGGAGGGAGAGAGAGAGGGAGAGAGAGAGGGAGAGAGAAAAAACGGAGGGAAAGAGGGAGTCGAGGGAGAGACAGGAGAAAGCATAGCCTTTGGTGCTGCTAGCAAGCTACAACAGGAAGTGCTACAATCTGCTTTCAATCACACAGCGCCCCCCACCCCTCCACTCCCTTTTTGAAATGGCGACGGAGGAGAGCAGAATAGAACAGTACTCTCTCTGGGTGTAGTCTGCGCCCCGGATTTCCTCACCATTCAGAGCATGCCGTGCCTGTGTGTGTGTGTGTGTGTGTGTGTGTGTGTGTGTGTGAGTGTGTGTGAGTGTGTGTGTGTGTGTGTGTGTGTGTGTGTGTGTGTGTGTGTGTGTGTGTGTGTGTGTGTGTGTGTGTGTGTGTGTGTGTGTGTGTGTGTGTGAGTGTGTGAGTGTGTGAGTGTGAATGCAGACCCTCATATACAACACGAGCGCATCTTACCCCCAGCCATCTCGCCCCTTTATTGGCAGCCTGCTGGATCTGGACTCTCTTCAGTGTCACGTTGTAAATGGC